>NW_019292816.1:0-45190 GCF_000500325.1 Leptinotarsa decemlineata
AATTACGTTCTTATTACCCCTGTTAGATACACAAAATTTATGTAGTGACAAATATTGAGCGTCTTGTCGAAATGAAGCTACTCACGGAAAATCAGCATTTAGTACTAAATAACGAAAAAGGGCGAGGGATCCCGGACTATTACGTTATAGATTACCTTAGTTTTTTATAATAAAATTTAAAAAAATTGACAGTCCCGATCTGTAGAACGTATGAGAGAGAATAGTTTAAAGAAATATATTCCGTCAAAGCGATAATATTTTAATTTGAAAAGGTATACGCCATTTATATTTGCAAACAATCTAAGTTGATTTCTGGTGTTTAGTAAATTACTTCAACAGTCAGAACAATAAGAAATACATTTCCTGTTGGGAAGAAATTATGAACTGGTTTAAGAATGACGATATACATTTAAAAAAAACAAATTCTTGCTTAACAGCTTAATGTTTATTAATGCAATAATATAAAGTCGTGGTGATTCCATTTTGGGGGTAGACATCTGGGAGCCGGCATCGGCAGGCACCTTTCCGAATTTTTGAAAATGACTCGAGTCCTGTTTTACATCTGGAGCGCAAGATTGTGGGTAAGCCCTACAATTTTATTACAGGATCGTGCCATCAACGATTGTGATCGCCTTGCCGATTCCAACAGTTGGTACACATGTTCGTAGCATGTTGCACTTATGTGCTTCTTTCGGTGGGAACGAGAAAAAGTATACAGGTAGGTATCTTGAAACCTGGACAGATGGAATTTTCCTGGGGTTACCGGCCGGTATTTTGCAAATCATTTATTATAATAACAGTAGTATATTATTTGCCAGATATACAGGGTACATGAACGGATACTGGTTCAGAATTTTACTAGTTTGGACTTTCATTGTCAAATATGATTTGAAATCTATGAAAAAATAAATTAAATCGAAATGAATAGCTGAAAATATCAATTATATTAAACAATAAAACGTGAACTGAAATCACAATGAAATAAAAATGAGCAAATAATTAAAAACTAAACAGATATCACAGTCATCACCTGAAGACGATTGTGAATACTAGCAATCGAATCGCCGTGAAGAAACTTGGTTAACATTTTTTTAAATTTTTATTTAATTTAATTTATATTATCGATAACATGTTACAACTGCATAACAAGGCCAAACTTTGACTACTGTGCCACACTGGTGTATCTATTCAACCAAAATCAAATGGGACAGTTGCAGAAACTACAAATTCGAGGTATGAGTGTCATTTTGAGATGCAACCAGTATACCCCTATTGAATCTATGTTGAATACTCTACAGTGGCAGCGGGTACATAAAAGACGAACAAACTATATGAATTCATTGTTCTTTAAAGGTTTAGATAGTTTCAATAAGTTACCTGATGAAATAAAACATGTAAATTCCTTAAAAGTATTCAAAAAGTTATTATTAGAATATATCAAATTGTAATACATAACGTATATAAATTATTCATATATGCATAACTATATATTGTATATTAGGATTCCTAAAATAAAGTCTACTACTAATTTCTCAAATTGATATTCACAAGTAGTTCTCAACGAAAAAGTAGACATCGCAACTTTTAAACATTCGAGGAGTAATCAGATTTCTTTGAAATATCCTAATATTGACAACAAAATACAATCTATGATCGATGTGCGTCCTAAAATTTTAATTGGTCAAGACAATTCGCCATTGTTGGTAAGCAAGAAAATAATTTCGGGGCCTTGGCATAGACCCGCTCTCACGAAAACATTGTTAGGTTGGGTAGTTCAAGGAAATGTACATCATAGTGACGATGATATGAAAAAATTTGTTTGTTTTGTGGATTTGAAAGCAAAAGATGAATTAGACATTCTCCATGACCTGGTTGAAGAACAATGGAAAATGGAATCATTTCCTACTTCAAGACAACCAAAATTTATTGGAAGGTAACAGAAGACCGACAAAACGAGAAGTACTCAAGATCGTCATGTCAGTCTTCGATCCCCTCGGATTTCTCGCAAACTTTTTGATACAAGGTAAAATCATATTGCAGAATACGTGGAGAAGTCAGATAGGATAGGACGACGAAATACCAGACAGTTTGATTATAAAATGGGAGAAATTCATACAAGATTTGAAAAAAGTCGATGATTTTAAACTGCCAAGACAATATTGTGAAATGAATAGGTCCAATTCTGAAATTCAGCTTCATATCTTCTGTGATGCCTCTGAAAATGCGTATGCAAGTGTCGCATATTTGAGATGGTCTGGAAAAGATGGCATTAAAGTTTGTTTTTTGAACGCACGTAACAGAGTATCACCAATAAAACCACTACCTAAACCAAGACTTGAACTATAGGCAGCATTAATTGGATCACGGCTGGGGTCCAGCTTAAAAAGCGTTTTGAACTTGAAAATTGATGATACAATATATTGGACTGACTCAAAAACAGTATTATATTGGATTCGATCGGAAGCTCGACGCTTCAAAATGTTTGTAGCGCAACGTTTGGGAAAAATTCAAGAGCTCACGAATACTTGTGATTGAAGATATGTTGGAACAAAAGAAAACGTGGTAGATGAAGCAACAAAGCAGTACTCGAAAATTGATTTTTCTACTGACAGTAGGTGGTTAAATAGACCAGAATTTTCATGACTTCAGAATTTTGGCCTGTTGAAGAAAAATTCAGTACAAATAATAATGGACAAAAAGTAGAGATGGTTCATGTAGATATGAACGATAAAGAAAATGTAGTTACGACTGATCCAAATAAATTCTTTAAGTGACAAAAATTATGGAGATCAACCGCTTGGATATATAGATTCATACAAAATTGTAAAACAAGAGCAAAAACTTTAGGTGAAATAGAAGTATCTGAAATAAATCAAGCTGAGAAAAATCTACTTAGCAGATGTCAAAAGGAAACATTAAATGAAGAAATAAAATCTTTGAGAACTCATGGCATTGTGAACGAGTCTCCTGTATACATTGGATTGTTTCCTTGATGAAGAAGGCGTCATCAGATTGGGTGGAAGATTAGATAATTCGAAACTTTTAGATGAATATGTGAAAAGACCGATAATATTAGACCCGAAACACAAAATTACGAAACTGGTTATATTTTATCATCACGAGAAGTTCAATCACCATGGACAGGACACTGTATTCAATAGCATGAGACAAAAGTTTTGGATACTACGAATGCGACAAGCTATCCGCAGTTGCTGGGCAAACTGCCAAAAGTGTAAGAACAGGAAATCCTTGCCGAAACCTCCGATTATATGGGACAACTTCCAACATGTAGAATAGAACGGAAAGTGAGACCTTTTATAAAAACCAGAGTTGATTATTTTGGACCTCTTTTAGTGTCGGTCAAGAGAAGTCGCGAGAAGCGATATGGGGTGATATTCACTTGTATGGTGACAAGAACAATTCACTTAGAGATTGCACACGACCTGAGCACGGATGATTTCATTCATGATTTTCGACAATTTGGTAGTAGAGGAGGTTTTCCGTAAGAGATTTATAGCGACAATGAAGGAATTTTTGAAGGAAGTGACAGAGAACTCCAAAAAGGTTTATGACTCCAATATTCCCCGAAACATTTGGCTGAAAGGAAGAATTACAAATGTTCACCCTGGGAAGGATGGCAAAATCAGAGTGGTTGATGTTGCTACAACTTCTGGAACAACTTTCAAGCGAGCTGTATCTACACTTTGTATACTTGATGTATTCAAAGAGAAGTAAGTCTCCCAAGAATAATGAGATTTGAAGTAATTTCTTTCATTCGAATCAATTACTGCGGGAGAGAATGTTCAGTATTTATATTCATTATAATGTTTTTTTACCCTGTATATATTTAGTTTGATGTTCAGTTGTTGTAACTAAAACAAGAAGAATAAAAAAAACTTTTTTGGCTAACACTGAATTTCAATATTTCGTTCTTCGAGACCGGATTAAACCTAGATATTTCAGGCCTCCTTCGCGGAGGCCGCCGTAAGAGTGTGTGTTCGGCGAGTCTTGGCCTACACCTGCCGATATAAAGAAGATGTTTCCTAGTGACCTGTTCCTGGAAAGGACAAGATGAACGATGACCTAGGAGAACAACTCCTCGGGAGGATGTACAATGGAGATGTACTATATACATACATACATACAAACATACACTAATGTTGATTATAATATTCATGTGCCACTTTACTGTGAGGAAGCTATTGTATAGCGAAACACGTGTTGCAGTTTTATAACGTGACAGTCGTTTTCCAAACACCATGTTCATTTCAACAAGTATTAGGTAATGCTACAGATGATGAAATTGAAGACTGTGAGAAAAGTATGTTGGCCAGATAAGAGGAGTTAATAAAACTCGTTTCAAAAAACATATGGAGCATATATAACAGAAATGGTGAGTTCTGTGAGTATTGTGCTTTTGTTAGAGAATTATAGAATTGAAATTTTGGGTTTCTGTACCAGTACCTACAGTAGAAAAGGGGTTTTAGGCTATGAAGGTACTTGAGAAACATCAACATTTCTTCTAACTGATTTGAATTATTTCTCATTCACTGTGAATTCTCTCAAAATTTTTCAGAATCAACCTCAGTCTAATCTGGGAGAAGTGTTACTTTATTTTAATAAAGAAATTTTTGTAACTTTCGAATTTATATTACCAAATATTTCCCAATTTTTCAACCCCAACCATAATAGGTATACCCCCCAACTAACTACCACTTTATTTATTGCATTTCTGGAATTTCCTTTTTCCTAATATTGTTGAGAATAAGATATGGGTGGTAAATTGTAATCTTTTCTTGTTCATGGAACGACTATCTTTGTGAAAAGATGGTTCATTAATATCACAACTACTGTAGAAACTACATGTTACCGAACAACAATCTGTCTTCATTCATTGAGAAATGCAGTAAAATCCATTTTATGTGGTATTGATACATACCATAATAGTACGTCAGCAAATCTCTTTGGATCTCTTGTGGAGCTCGAAATGAATGAACTTACTGACGACAAAATGAACGACCGTCTGTCTATCCGTTTCACAACAATGGCGCCAGTTGACGTGCAGGATGGTTTTATAGGCGAGGAGCGTATTTAATTATTCGAAATGTATAATAATATGTACATTTCACTGTCAAGAAATTTTTTTGTAAATTTGCACGATATTCATTCTCGCCCACTTTTAATGGTCTTGAATTTTCATCAATATATCTTTTATCACGAGAATAAAATATGTTATAAATCTAATTTGTGTTTTCTCTTCTGTGTATGTTTTGTCCGGAAATACAAAATATGACGGTAATTATGGAAGGTGTAGGTGGTTGTTGAATCGGTTGAATTGGTGTTGTTTGTATAGCCATCTGTTTTTTTAGAATCTGTTTATATATCATTGCTTCTTTCGTAAAATCTACGAATGAATCTCCATATGCATTACCTTAAAAAATATTTCATCAATTATCTATACCTCATGAGTTTCGGCAGTATTACATACAATAATGATATTACGCTGTCACTTATCGGGGTAAACGATAAGTTTGCTCTTTTTTACGCTGTTCCAAATGTCATTTAAGCAAACAACCGTTTTATGGATATTAAGTACCTAGTAATGCAAAAATAGAGAAAATATATTACTCGTGTATTAGGATCATTCTTTCCAGCTTCTACTTATATCAAATGATGTTTTCTTTATTTCAACGTCTCATATATCGCTATGTTATCACTAAGATATTTTATGCCTATATTTGAAAATTTCTGAAACTATTTTTTTCGGTAGTAGTATTTCGTCACTTTCATGGGATTTAAATAAAAATGTTGTTAAATACCATGCCCTTCCAAAATTTTCTTTCCACAACTCCATTATCGTTTCTTTTGAAATGGTTTTATGTAGCTTGCCCTGTTTGAAGTTTGACACCCTTTCTATTGACAGTTTGATCTGGTATTTGGTACACACATGTGGTTTTGACGACAATACAATGCTGTATTATTGTAAGATGGCCGCTGACACAAAATGGCGGATTACTTATTTTTCCACAACTAACCCAATATGAGTATCAAACGATAGGGCTTGCCTAGTAGAATAGTAGGACACTTTCAAAAAAATGCAAATTCAAGATGACGGATTACATATTATTTCTCAACTACCTCATTATGTTGCGGTCGAATATCGACATATCGAAAGGATTGGTGAACGACGTTATCCACTACATTGCAGATATTGTTTGGCCTCAGTTTTGTGAACTCAAATGTACAAAACAGGTGTATACCGGCGTACATCTTATCCACCCTAAAGCCATACATTTTCCAGCATAGTTCAATTACGGGTTGTGTATTTAGTCTCGAAATTGTTTGAAAAAAGACAAGCATACGTGGCCCTAAGTCGAGTAACTTCTTTGGAAGGTTTACGTATTGAGGAGTTAGATTGCAACAAATTGTCGAAAAATAAACCTTGTAATACTGAGGCACTGAATGAACTTAACAGAATGAGAAGAGTTGAGTAACAAGACTAGAAAATAAAAACTTGAAAATAAAATAAGTAAAAAAATGTTTCATGTTAAACGGTTTGATTAAAAAAAAACATATAATGATGTATATAATGTAATAACTGCTAAAAAATTATCCGGAAGGTCCTAGGTAGCAGTCATCACACCTCTCACCTCAGCAATCTAGAACCTTCCGAATTATTTTTTAGCTTTTAGTACATTATCTACAATAAAACCGTTCAACATAATTTTTTTACTTATTTCATTCATTTAAAAGTACAGCAATCGCCTCGGGAATTGCATTTTGTTTTGACTCGAATAATTACAATTATAGTAGATTATATCTATATTCTAATCATATCTATATTTATATCTATTACTATATATCTTTCATAAACTACAGACAGATTTCTTTATATATAGTAGGCATATTATCTTCATTACTTTCAAAGATAGACTATTGATTTTTTTCACATACCTTAAGCTGAAAAATTTCATACTGAAGGGTTGAGCTGAAGTTTTCCGACTAAATAACATTGTGATGATACCACAAGACTTGTTTTTCCCCTTGATCCGATGATATTACTCCCATTTTTAGAAGTATTCAATTCTACCAACATAATAAAATATACGTGTTAGATTTTTGGATGTTCAATAGGTTCACTATATTCATAGATTTCATAGATATGGTATATTCAATAACTGAATGAGGGTCTGAATAGTTGTGTATATCTGTTCCAAATCAACCTTTTTTTATTAAGATGTGTAATATATTTATTGACATCTCCTCACATCGTAAGAAATGATTGGCAGCAGTTTGGAACTTTTGTTCCTGTAGTATTAAAAAAGTAGGTAATAATGATCTTTGGAAATGAAAATTTTGATCTGGTAATTCCCCGTTATGACGTACTTTGCCTTTAATGCACGGAAATGGATATGAGCTCCTTGCCTATACACGACAGCTGAGGGATTGGTAGCATTTTGACCAGAAGGGCAAGACGAGAAACGAATTTCCCGAGGGAGCAGAACATTTCCGGACAGGCGTTGACGTCAATAGCGAGCGCGTTCTCGAGAAAGTCCTCTTATGACGAATAATAACCGTATTAGGTTTCGTGATTAATATTCGTAGAAAAAACTCGGTTTTATGTATTGTTTTTCTAATGTGGGATAAGGATGAGTAATGTAGTGCACCTGCTAGAGGAAATTACTGGATAATTAAATGTCGGAGCTTATTCAAATAATCAAAAGCTTCGTTTTTTGAAAAGGATGCAATTCAGGAAAGATTAAAATAATTTCGTAGATTTTGAGCCAATACAACGTTTGGATTTTCTTAATTAAGGAGACAACTACAAGTTTGATACGAGTTCAGTTCAGTTCAGTTCTCTGAAAGAAACCACGGCTGGCATGATTATCACTTAAATATTTCAGGAATTGCATGTTAAAATGTAAGACCTCGTTAACTCCTAATACGCCTGCTAAAGATTTCTGATCTGGTTGGAACCATATTACAAGATCAGATCAGATTTTGCAGTCCCAAGATTTACAGGGACTTTCACCCTTCTCGAGTTGTAAAAGGAAAACTAATAATGCCGTTTTTTTGAGAATATTTCAGTAAATATAAAAAAATGGAAATGGAAAGTTTTATGGTACTCGAAATGCACTGTAAATATGTAATAATAATTCTTTTTTTATACGTTTCGTGTCCACACCGCCACCATCAACTTTTTTTTCAAATATGGATCTCTTTTATTACAAATATTGATAAAGCGATGAAATCACAATTCAATGGTATATCACACTTGATATTTTCATAACGTTTCATTTAAAATAAGAGTCATCATCAGTGACAATAATCAAACAGAAAAATGAATATTACTGGAGTTTTTCCCAATACCTAATCGTTATTTTTAACACTTCGACACGTGTTTCGATCACCAAGTGATCATTTTCAAGAGTAAGATTAAATTGGAAACCTCATACAGGTAAACCATACAGGTATACCGCACATACAGTTATACGTCACCTAAATTAATTTTACAATTTACCTTATCTAAGTTTAATCTTCCTCTTGAAGATAATCACTTGGTGATCGAAACATGTGTCGAGGTGTTAAAAATAACGATTTGGTGTTGGGAAAAAAAACTCCAGTAATATTCATTACTTCACCAAAAGTTCCAAACAGTGCATCATTATTGCCTTATCTGTTATTTGACAATATGTCCTTATGTAATGTTTAAATGTTATAGCTATATATATAAATTATGTTACCTTATTTCTACACTTTCATAGGCATCTAGTTGCCTGTTGTTGTTAACTTGTCTAACTAATCTTAATGAACTGAAGTCTATGGAATGGTTTTGTTGCAAAATATGATGGGCGACTGCTGATTTTTCAGGTCTTCCATATTTTAAGTGTGCTATGTGTTCCTTGTATCTTACTTTAATAGATATTTTTGTCTGTCCATAATATTTTGCATCGCAGTCCTTATATTCAATTTCGTAAATTACGAAATTGAATGTAAGTGTTAGTGTGGCTAGTATGTGTGGAATGTAGTGGCTAGTGTTACCCTAATAAAGGGTTAGAACGGTATACCACCTAATATTCTTACCAGTTCTGGTCAAACCATGCATCTCAGTAAAAACGTAATGATGGTTCAGAACGCTATTTTTCGGAAAATGCTCATCAAAAAATAATAAGTCAGGGTACCATTAGAATCAGAATTGAACGCCAATCAATCATTTGCCACTTGACCCCCTTTCCATTTAAAATTATAAGGGTAAAATTTGCCCTTCCTAGGGGGTTAAATCATAAGGACTACTACTTGACAATTAAATTGACCTGTTTTTTCGATTTCTCATATTATTTACTGGAAGGAAGATATTAAAGTTGTGAAGTTTTCAAATTGACACCCTGTATTTAAAAATTTAAAAATTATAAGGATAGCGTAGTCGGCAAATGCACCTCTCTAGAGAAAAAATGAGTCAGTTTCGATTCCCTTTAGGGTTACATTTTTTCAATTCAGTATTTCTTTCATGTAAATCTGCATATTGCAAATATAACCGTTCGTTTTTAAATAACAAACTAATGTATATGAATTGCTCATACTTATACATATAACTACCAAAAGTTTACTTTTTTCATAATATATATCGACACAGGTTCTGTAAAATAGATCCTACATTTTATTTTTACTTTTTACGAATAAATATAATGAATGAGCTGAAAACATAATTAATGGATCTGTCTACTTATTAATTAATTACTAGAGATGAAACTTCATTGAAATCCTATGGAATGTTATGAAAATATTGGTCAATGTTTCTAATCGTGTTTCTCATGATTCAACATCCTCAATTACAGCCTTAGGGGATTATGAGATTACGATTGTAAAATACTAATCTCAATTTACAATTCCTATCACTACTAAACTACCCCAGGATAATTACGGGAAATTCCCTGTTTTGACTTTCTTGAATATTCTCCGCTCGTGAATACTATTTGCTAATTGATTTTTATTGGACTACAAGGGTTTTCCATGTTATGACAGAAGTGGATCGTATTCTAAGAAAGTTAAAAAAAATGTATCGAATATGGAACAAGAATTTGAAAATAATCCTTATTATAACTTGGGAGATTATTGGATACCATTTTTATTTTCTCTATACCACATTGACATCTTGACAAATATATAATTTTATAATCGTTTATGCAAGGCATGAATCATTGGTCAAATAAATGTTAATCAAAAAATGTGTGAATTATAATCTACTAAGAGACAGATCAAATATACACGGGATTATTGCACAAATAATTGTTCACTTAAATTATGTAATACAAAAATATAATTAACTTACTGATGACTTGATAGTGTGTCCACTTTCCAAATTATCACTAGCAGACATATTTTATTTTCAATTATTAAAAACAAATATTTAATTAGTGAAACACAGGTTACGTATATTTTAGATAGTAAACACAACTGATGCACTATAGGTATCCATGCTCAGTGCATGTGTCGAGGGAGATAACGTAATGCCGAATCAGTGGGAAGATAATCGCACAGTAGCTTGCGTATGGTGACCCGTCGCCACGGCATGCGTCGCCACACCAGCTTTCGGTTTGAAGTGCGGCTATAGATGTTTCACATCAAAAATATGGAACCAAAATATTCGTTAACCAGCTGTCGCTCCCCTACCAACAACAACCCTCAAAAGTCGAAACCTGTGCGAGCTGTAGATCAACGAGGTCTTATCCTTTAACGCACGACTCCTAGCCCGGAAGCACTAGCAGGCAAAAACAAATAATATCTAAAAATAAATCAATAAATGAGTTGAAGAGTAGATACAATTTCATTAATTTACAAACAAAAAAGTAAGAGAAGAATAGGAAAAAAGATTTCCAACCAAGCTACCTCACATCGTTTCGAATATTAGTGTCCACTGTTTCTAAATGCACCTATACACCTACGTCCCTTTCGGGAAAGTATTTCAGATTATGTAGAGGAAACTATACGGAAACGAGGATCCGGAAGCCAGAAAGAGGTTAAAAATTGGAGTGCTCATGAAATTGGTAAGATGTATACGGAAATTCTATTTCTTGCTGAGGGGCGAATTCTTTACGCAAGGCTAGATAATGCCAATTGATCGAGACATTCATCAGTTATAGCCAACTTGCAAAATGGAAAAGTTTAAATGTTGACTATTGAAGAAAGAAAAAGCAGCGAGCATGGTGGGATACGTCAACGACATTTCGATAGTATGCAACCATGGAAATGTGGAACTGGGCACCTTTTTCCTTTTCTAGACGTGATGATAAGATAGGAAAAAATAAGATATATTCATTTCAAGACTAATATTGTGGCTTCAAAATTCACAAAGCTCAACATACGTTCAATTTGGAAACAAAATATTCGTAATAACTGTACCTACTATAACTATAAACAAAGATATAAATTATATCTAAAATAGGTAGATTATTTCAAAAGTTCTAAAAATGTGCGGACAGGTGATCATTGAGATGATAGGTTTGTAACAATAGTGAGTATCCATATAATTGAGACCCAAACCCGATCAAATTATTTATGACCATCAAATGTGGAGGTAGACTATTATACATCATAATCGAATTATAATGAAAAAGTCTCTAGATGAGTGTCAGATTATGTTGGGTCACATTATATGAACAGGGTATTGTTACTGTGAGAAATTCTCAAACCAGAGAATAAATTCACATTTTTAATAACATGAGCATTCATGAACATATAAGTTGGTCAAAAAAACCAATTCGTTTAAGAGAACCCAGAGCAAGGTTAAGCGAACCCACATCAGCAAATGAGTAACATTGGTATTTACAAATTCAATTTTTCCCAGAGAGAAATCTTATCCAAGTGACCTACGAATAGTCTGAAGTATCAGGAATACAGCAGTTGTCACCAGAAGATGATTGCGAATTCTCACAATCGAAACGTAGTGAAATAGATTGGTTCCAAGTCTTTCTTCTTATTCTATTTATTCAGTGTTGGTTATCATTTCCCTTCAATTTTCAAATATGACTCAATTATGAAGCAGACGCACAGCTCACAGACGAAATCGTTCTTCATCATCTGAATGTCAGAAAGACGTATACTTATCTTGGGGTTAAACAAAAGTCACTCTGTAGTAACCTTTGAGAAGGTTACATAGATCGGCTCATTGGAATTGTCGGATGAGAACAAAATGGCTGATACAATTATGCAGGTCAACTTATATGGACTCGGGAGGAACTGTATGAACTTGACGTGAATACCAGGACCATTTTCTTAGAAATTTGCATTCCAAATAGTCCGTTCCACGGTTATACTTTCCTCGACAACACCTGGACTTTTCAGTTTGGATTACCTACATAACAGAATTGATTTTGATGGACCCTGTAAAATCATCAGGAGCTCGGATCCTCTTCTTTACATAGTCCACGACCGTGACAGAGAATCAGGAATTCGAGCATTTCTTGGTAATTCAGCCCACGAACTTGATTCAGTGTTCAATTCAACCGGCTGATCACAACTTTGACACCAAGTTGAAAACCGTTTAGCAAAAGACCACATCAAATCCGTCACTTTAGATACTCATGAAGATGAGCTTCATGAAGATGAGCATGTCTCTTCTCAATTTCGTATACCTCGGTTCATCAAAGCACCTGACCTTTGCTTTCCTTGGATCGAGTGGACTGAATACGAAATCTGAAGGGTTCATAAAGGCCTTCTAGGATAGTGTCAACACCTAAATTTATCCTCAATATTGGAGGTTATCGAATCGGCTGTGGGAAATTTAATAAGACTATCATTTCCCACCCTCACGCTTATGCAAGCTACTATAGCTGTAGTCCTCCTCAACCATCAAAGTACGACGATATTCATCATGAGTTTTCAGTTAGGAAACCATTTAGTTCATCTACTCGACAATATGAAATTGAAATATGTTTAAAAAATATGTTTTTTCCGTTAACCAGCTATCGCACCTCTACCAATGACAACCCTCAGAAGTCTAAACTTGTGTGAGTTAAGGACTAACGAGGTCTTACTTTTTAACGTGTGATTCCTAACACGGGTTGGACGAAATCAAGTAAAAATCGAGCGTTCAGCCTGCGGCTTAAACCATCGACTCACACATCGGCCGATTGACTGACTGAACAAAGCACCCACGTCGAACCGCTCGGCTACCGACCGACCAGTGAATATATCCAGTGAATAATAACAATAATAACAATAACAATATTTACTATAGTTTTAAGTGTAAGTACTGTAATTATATTCTGCGTTTGCTAAGATTGTTAATCCCTTAAGTTGCTCGCAAATCTAGATGGCTGATTCTTACAGTCCGCTTAGGTTTAATTACGATATCACTTTTCGCTGAGGAAAACACATTTAACTGAATTAAGCTGAATTACGATGTGGATGGTTTAAAATTAGAAAGTATCACCAGTCACTAGTCGTCGTTTCAATGCAAATAAAAACAATATTTAGTTTGGAATGCGATAATTGCACTAATAATAAATGTTTTGAAAAAGGAGGCGGTTCTAATATATCGTCTTTGATAACGGTGTCACCTCTTTGAAGCCGACGAAAAACTATTTTGTGTATTTTAATAACCGAATAACCTTTTCTCGGATGTGATAAATAGCAGATTTCGTTGAAAAATAGGAATACTGGGGCATCTGGCTTTCGTCTATGTAGACTATTCAAAATTTAAAATTTTTTCTTTAATTCCTCTCGGTTTGTTACCAAATAAAAAAAGCATGCCAATGGTATGTTGAATATATGACGTTTAGAGTCATCGCTGTAAATTTTATTGGGACCATAGTGATCCAAAGAACTCTGAAACTTCATGATATCATATATAAATAATTCAACTACGATACATAATGTGTGTAGCAGGTCATATAAATAAACTTATTTCCAACACTAGGTTTGAACATCGACACATACCCATGAGTATACAAATACTGAGACAATTAAAAAACAAAATAGTAAAATGATAATAAATATAGCAGAAATCATTTCACAAGGAGGCTAACAATATCGTAAAGTTGCAACATGAATTATAGCTTCAATGCTAAGATTAACAACTTACATTCTCCTCTTATATATTATGATTATATACATATACAACTATCACTTAAATGAAATGAATAAAAAACACCTTTGTCTAAATACCGCTGGTAGATTTTATTTATACGACCGGTTTCGGGTTTGACCCCATTAATTTCATTCTGATTTGGAACTGATCAAAATTAAAATTAAAATTGACCGAATTTTATTGAATAGATTTAAGTTCAAAGAATTCATTTTGAAAGGTCAAACGCAGTTAGGGTATTTTCAATGGGTCGCCAGATCTGGTGTTTTATTCATGGTTGTGAGAGAGTGTTTCAAAATGTTCGTTATTTTTATGAATTTCCAATGAACAGTGATTTCCATATATTTAAAGATGGCAAAGGCATACTATCATATTTCATGAACAACGGTTGGTAGTGGTCGAATGCTGAGACATTTGCAATGATTCTCAAAAACATTTATTGCTGAACTGGTATTACCCTATAAAATTTCCAATGAACAGTGATATCCATATATTTAAAGATGGCAAAGGCATACTATCATATTTCATGAACAACGGTTGGTAGTGATCGAATGCTGAGACATTTGCAATGATTCTCAAAAACATTTATTGCTGAACTGGTATTACCCTATAAAATAAATAAAAAATTCTACTATGAATGAGTGGTATTTCTTCGTTACAAATTCGATTCATCTGCCTTAGAAGGAATATATGGGACGATCTTTCTACATAGATTCTCGTTATGACTGAACCAATTTAACGAGTCGTCTAGTTGGATTCTCAAAAGATTTACAGAACTTTCAGTTCGTATACCTACTATTATGAGTTGAGACGATTATGGTTTGAGTTTTCACTCTTAAACCCTTAAACAGCTTATTGTTATTGTACCATATTTCAGCTTTATCTTCAATTTAGTGGATAGTTGATGAAAAATATGACACCATACCATAATGGTATGAATAAAATAAAGGTCATTAATATATATGATAAATAAGAGTGCACCTAAGACAGACCCCTGCGGGACACCATATGTATTTTTCTGTATTTCCGGTTTACTGCTCTTTGAAGGTACATATTGTTTCCAATCGGTCAAATATGAACGAATGAAAGCGGAGGAACTCTTATGCCATAAAATTCCAGTTTCCAGTTTTTCGAGGAGTAGTTCAGGGAGACACGATCAAAAGCTTTCATGAGGATACACAAAACTAAAATAGTATATTTACCTTCTTCGAGCCCTTTTACGATCGCAGCGGAGCTAATCGAATATTTTTTTCACGAGTAATAAATTTCAAGATATTCGTCTTAACATGCCACGAAACTCATAAGTGTCTTGAAATGGACTGAATCATATTTATCTGGACGTCAACAATACATTAGTGTTTCGAGTATTACGAAAAAATCGGTAAATATCAGTAAATCTGATTGTATCTCTATCACTATAGATGTCCCACAAGGATCTGTTTTGGAGCTGGTTTTATTTTTACTTTATAAAAATAACATAGCATATATAAGTTCATCAGTACACTTCACAATTTATGCAGATGACACTTCTATTCTGATATCTAACAAAGCAAATGCAGCATTAGGAACGCAATCTAATATATTGTCGAATCTTAATAAGTGGTTCTCTTTACCTCAACGCAGAAAAAACACATGCAGTACATTTTCATAATAAACAAAAACGGGTAGCTAATATAGACCTTAAAATTGGCAATCATCAAACTGACAAGGTATCATGCGGGAAATTTTTGGGTCTATATGTCGATGCTCAGGCAGAATCTCGCTTGAGATATGGCATTGTCTTTTGATATGTACCAAATATGCCAAAGATGTCTACAAAATTATCTCAGTTATTATTAAAAAACTGTTTATTTTTGAAAACTTTGCCACCCTGTATCTCAAAAGTTAAGGCGTTTAGGACATACGTCCATAGGAAGTTTTTTTCTTAAAATGGGTCTAAGAATTACCTCTTTAAATATTAGCATGTGTTTAAGGAACACCCTGTATATTTGTATACTGCAATTTAAACTTATGCTCAATTGCATTCAGTCAATATTCAAATTCAAATTTTATTGCATCCATATCCTATTAACAATAAATAGATTGGATTAGTTCAAGTTCACAAATTAAATTGTGTCTATTGATAATGTACAATTAAAATGACAAACATAAATAATTGTCAAAAACCGAATTTTAATCGGGTATTCCAGTGATGCATACTTCATCGCCTGTGAAAAATCACAAGACCATCACAAAGATAAGGCAATCTATGAAAAAACATGAGAAGGTCAGTACTGGAAGTCACTAACCACAAAAAAATTCTAATTCACGGAGGGAGTAAACGCATCCTTCCGCCAGTACTTTTTTCAATTTGCCTTTGAAGATATCTGGACATCTGCTCTCTTTCGATTCGAGGAGCAGAATGTTGAATAGACGTATTCCAGTATCCACTGAAACTTTCTTTGCATGGAGTGATAAATTTTCTTCGGTAAAATATATACAAAACAACATAATGATTTACATGTACCTTTTTCAAAAAAAAAATGTCTTTTTCAATTCTCCATCGATAATTGTTCAAAGGATTTTTAACAAATCACCATTACCATTAGCATTTAAATAATTTCTTTTAAACTAGTTTTTTATTCTGTAGATGAATATTGTTTGCATTAATTTCAGACTTTACAGATATACATATGTAGGTTCCTCTTTTGTGATATGAATGTTGTACACCTAAATTTAGGCTACGTATTATTTCACTTTTAGGACATTTCTTTATTTATTTATTTATTTATTCATTTGTAATACAATACTCTACAGGACATAGACCAATTACAGAGCAGGAAATAACAGAATATAATAAATTCATCACAAACAAGTGACTATAAAGATTACACATTTCATATTTATTATAGGTGACAAAACAATTATTTTAGGAAGTGGGATTTTATATCTGACAATTTACAACTAAACATATATAAATTATCGCTAACAGAGTTTGTCACTTTACACATTGTATGTATCGGAGAATTCTCCAGAACATTTGTGCGAGATGTTTTTATATAGAAAGTACTCGGGTGTCTGGAACATATTCTAGGAATGCAAATACTAAACTTTTCCACTAATGTTGGGCAGTCAACTATGCTTTTGATAATTTTATAGGTTAGTACAACAGTATAATATTCACGCCTTTTTTCGAGACCGAAAAAGTTATGCTTTTGTAGCAATTCAGAGTGGGTTGTTCCTATTCGAGGATAAATGCCATCGGTTTTTAGGCTTAGCAGTTTTAAAAATCGTCATTGAATTGCTTCTATTCTATCAATATGATATTGATAAAAGGGGCCCCACACAACTGACGCGTATTATAACCTTGATCTTATGAAAGCATAGAATAAAGTGTTTAAGGTCGAAGTTTCTTTGAAATCACTACTGTTATGTGCAATTAATCCATACAAACGACAGGAGGAGGTTACAACATTATCGAATGCCTATTAAATGATAGTGCAGTGTCAAATGTGACGCCAAGATCACTAAATGTTTCTGGTCTCACCAGGAAAACGTTTTCTATTGAATAATGAAAGATCAAGATGTTCGTTTTTAAACTGTAGGACTTGGCCTTACATTTATCCGGGTTTAGCGACAAGTTATTTCGATAATACAATCATTGTAGATCATCGGCATACAAAAGGAAATACACATCTATATCATCTGCAATATCATTAATGAAGATATTGAAGAGCAACGGTCCCAGATGTGACCCTTGTGGAACATCGGAAGAAACACTATTTTCGGTAGATTTGAAACCATTGAGCTGAACATATTGTTTTCGATCCCGTAGATAGGACTGAAAGAGTGCGATTAAGGATGGAGATAATCCAAAGGCTACTAGTTTGTTTAGTAGAATGCCATGGTCAAGCCTGTCGAAGGCCTTAGAAAAGTCTGTGAAAATAACATCAGTTTGGGCCCTATAGATTCAGCAATATGTTGGGTTACAGTCAGAAGATTGGTGAACGTTGAACGATTTTTCATAAAACCGTGTTGGTTTATACTTGTATTGCAACTTACATGCCGATATATAACTCGCTCCAGCAGAATCTCAAAAACCTTTGCAAAGTTGCAAATAAGAGAGATAGGCCGATAATTTGAAATATCTCGTCTATCTCCTTTCTTGAAAATGGGACAGACTTTTGATGATTTTCAGATCCTTGGTATTGTAGCCGATCTTAAGCAGATATCAATTATTATAGATAGAGGACAAGCAAGCACAAGTGAATAATCTTTTAGGATGAAAGCTGGAATGTCATCTGGACCAGTGGTCTTTTTAAGCTTGAGCGACCTTAGTGCCTCATATACTTCGTTTTCACTGAAGCTTGATATATCAAGAAAGTGATTATTATCAACATCAGAGTTTGGGTAAAAAGAGGAAGAAACGGTATACGATTGTTTGAAAAAATGGACATTGACTAATCCTATACAAATTATTTTGTC
Organism: Leptinotarsa decemlineata; assembly: GCF_000500325.1. Lineage (NCBI taxonomy): Eukaryota > Metazoa > Arthropoda > Insecta > Coleoptera > Chrysomelidae > Leptinotarsa > Leptinotarsa decemlineata. Next base: position 18,551 of record NW_019292816.1, read on the forward strand.
ATAAAGGAAATAAAGTCTTACCCATTCACTTACTCAGTAATGAATCGGATGAATTATTTAGGTTACTTGAAATTGTCTCAAAACGGACTCTAAACGAATGTATAAACTGCAATGATTTTTGTATAATTCAGTGTTTATATGAACGTAGATTTTTCAAGAGGACTTTTATTTTCAGTCTGTTCTGAAATTATTTGCTTTCCTCCTCCTAAATTTTCAACTCTCTTATGAATGAATATCTTCGGACACCTCTTCATCGACAGAATCGGGATCTCTCTAAATTACACGCACCCTCGTGCGGCCATAACTCAAGTCTACCTCCCCGGCTGTCACCCTCTCTGACGGTCCCCTCGAAGCCTATCTATCTTTCTTATCTCACTCTAACACTTACTGGAGAACATCTCGGAGAGGGTGCTTTCAACGCGAACCACCGTAGCTTAAAAAAACTATCGAATCAGTCGTTACGCGTATCCCGGATCAATTAAAAAAGTCTGATGGCGACCGAAAAAAGCTTGTAAACGTCACGGGCACCTGCACGGCAGGAATTTATGGCGGCTGTCGGACGGGTGATGCTTTGGAGATGAGTATGATGTATTCTGGGATTCTAGGAATCCGTTAGGGAAAAAGAGATGACGGTGTGCGCTTTGAGGGGGGTCACTGGTTCCTGTGGGAACAGGCACTATGGGATTTTGATATCAAGAGTGGATGAAACAGAAAAAACGACAAAAAAGGACAGAAGAAGACAACAAAATCAATTTGTGTTCACATAGCATATACAAAACTTTTACGAAAACAGTCAATGAGAATGTATTTGAAAAGTTTCCAATATTGATTACGCGAAATGTAATGAGAGTCATACACAAGTAGAATTAAAAAGTAGATAGTAGGTACTCTGATAAATTATAATAGGCTCTTTCGCAAAAAAATCCTTCAAAACTTTCCTGAAGTTCCTGTTATGGGATGGGCTTTTCAGATGGAATGGAAGGTGATTGAATATTTTCAACCCGTTATAAATGAAATAGATTTTAATAAGGGAATATTTTGGAATTGGCAAATCAAAGTGTTTTTTTGGTGAGTGGCGTTTGCATCAATTGTAAACCGATTTTGATGTTTTACAATCAGACATATATATGGTTTCAATAATAAGAATACAAATGTGGATTTTCTTTTCCTTAAACAGTGGTCTGCAAGAATCTCGTGGTTATGCTTTACAAGAAAAACGTACATGCACCCCAGAAAGTGATTCCATGTCGTAGCTTCGAGGAACTCCACAATTTGTTTTTCCTTCTTCAGAATAACTAGTCGACAGGCACAGTTTTTCTTCCTGCGATTCCACAGCTTAATTTTTCTCATTCTTGAATTTACATATGGATGATTTTGAAACTCCCGCACATTTGCTCATTCATTTTACTGGAGAGAAAACTGGAGTGGTCATTTAAATTCGCACACTAATTATAATTTACTCATAACAACACTTATTAGGACGCAAGGGCTTTATCATTAATTCATATTCTTCAGGTAATAGAATATATATCTGATTAAATCACTATTTTATTTTATTTCATCTTCCATACAGACTTAACAGCCTAATTACATGGAAATTCTTTGCAAATTAATTGTGTGAACTTACTTCTATACATATACGCTGAAAAACTCATTTTCAAACGTAGTCTCTACGATCACATTTATATTTCTAATGAATAATTAATAACATCATATCTGAAACTCGAGAAAGAATTTCTGAAATCTAAATTTGTTTAAACATTAATTTCATTTGCTTTACGAAGCATGGTTGAGAAAGGATTCAGAGCAGTTATTTTTTTACTTGCCTTGGGTAGTTTAAAAAGGATTGGACTTCTTGTAGGATACTGAGGAACATTAAAATATATGAGTTCGAGTGTGTTTATATCTGTAATATTATTTTTCATCACCTTGTATAAAAACATTATTTGTGTTACATCCCGTCCAATATAAAGAGATGATATTTTGAAATGCTGCATCAAATCCGTTGATCTGACTTTTGTGTAATCCGGCCAAAAATGTTTTTCTGTATAGTATAGATATCTCAGTAACCCATTTTGTATTTTTTTGATTCTGTTCATATAATAATATCGGTAATTGTCATTAGACGAGGGTCTCTTATAGCACAGATTGATCGAGAGTGTTTTCAAATGTTAATAAAACCTATATCTTCATCACACAAAGATTGGTATCATCAAGGATTAGTATGTTTGAACCTTTCAGAAAAAACGCTATACCCTCACTTCATGAATAAAGTTTCAATGACCATGTTTATCAATTGCTGAAGATAATAGATTATTTGTTCCTGACAGAAAAATCTACAAGACCTTTCTTTAAAAAATTAGTACAACGGAATTTGTGTGTGAAATATGTTTGTCTACTTATAGATATATAAAAACAGCAGGGACTTTAGAAAGCTGGAGATATTTTAAGTCAATCTAAGTATTTTGTGACTGAAATTACTCTTGTGAACACCTCCTACTGTGAAGCTACATAACCTGCTCTCTCTCTCTCTCTCTCTCTTTCTCTCTCTCCCTCTCTCTCTCAAAAACTGAATTTCTTGGGAATATTCTGAGATTTCATAAAAACATTACTATATTAAAATCCTATCTAGGTAGAAAACAGGGAATATGTATCAATTACTGGAAGAACCCAACTTTTATTTGTAAAATCTACCCTATTTTTGAAAAATTGGAATGATTTTATGAATTTTGGGGATGAAATAATCATGTATTCTCGGAAGAAACATTCAGAATGGATATAAAAGTGGCAGGGTATTATATAAATTGAAATACTTGGAAGTACAATTTTTTTTATTTACCATGACCAGTCTGGTAAAAACTATCTTGTTCGATTAATGACCTATTTATTTTGTAAAAATTAATATTGAATATAGAATAAAGGAAATAACTTTGTCTAATTTCTACATAATTTTTTTATTTGTTACGACCGGTTTCGGTTTATTAGACTATAATATTTTCCTTATTCTATATTGTAGAAAATACTTTCAAAAATTTCAAAAGCTGTCTGAAAGTTGAGATAAATATTCAGGGCGAAAAGCCAATTGGAATCCAATAAATCAAGTTATGAATTGAAGGTCGGCAACGTGCTACCAAAAATAGAATGAACAGAATAATACAAAAAATATATTCGTTTTACACACCTTAAGGACTTTCTGCTTTTAGAACCAACTTCGAACAATTGATTCCCACAAATATAATTGAAAAATTTTGAGTAAGTTCCTCAGTTTTTTATTATATCAAAGTTTAAATAATTAAATAAAAGCCAAATAAATATGATCAATAATTAATGGATGATTTTAAAAAGTGAAGTAAAAATATTGAAAAATTGTAACTAATGAAAGAATAGGTTATCGATGATAATCTGGAAATATGTACTTATTTTATTTATTTGGTGAAACTCAGAGAGGCACAATAATTTTTAGTATTTAAATTGGATTGAAAAATGTTTTCTTACTATTTTCGACATATTGTTTTTGGTTTTTTCTCATTTGCATAAAGATAGTATTCGCTTCAGAAGTTGTTAGAATACACTTAGGCATTATTCAACACTGAAAGATGAAATCGTATTTAATTTATGTTGAATTTTGAGCAAAGTGGCTTATAATTATTCCCCACATACACAAGTGGTTAAATTCTAAACACTCTTTTGAGCTAAGGCGCTTTGAAGCACAAATCTGGCAACAAAGACTAATTATAGTGGGTACAACGGATTATTTTTACAGACAAAACTCATCACGCTTCACGGAAGTTCCACTTCACAAGGAACTAATAATTAAAAGCCATAAAATGGCTTCGTGATATCTTTCAACGTTCGAACGAAACGTTTATAAATACAACCTCCTTCATTAATTTTCCATATTATGAAGTTATTTCAGAATCTCGATAATTAAAAAACTCCAATTACAAACTAAAGCAAAACGTCTACACTCTGCGAAACATCAATGAAATAAACAGAGACAGTCTATGAGATGAAGAGCATCGCTGGGATGATACTCTATGCAAATCAGCGAGAGAGAGATATGAAAGGGCGCCCGGTAGACAAGAGAGAGACGGAAAAGGACTCATCTCCCGGGTAGGGACGTTCCTCTCCTGTAATTGGCTGGGAGCGGGCTTAAGCTATCTTAAGTTTTCGTACGAATATCGGAAACCAAACTACACAGTAACGTATCCTTGCCAGGATTAGACGTGTCACGTCATCTCCGAATGTCGAGTGAATAATTAAGTGAAGTTCAGTGATTTTTTATGGGAAAGATGTTCGAAGCCCGCAGTGGTACTTCGTCCCCCGTATACGGGCAGCTCACCCCAAATTCCTCTCCCGACTACGAAGGGTATGGTCAGACTAGGTTGATGGACCTGACCAATTCGGCAGATAAATACTTACCGGCTGTTTTACCTCACAATGACTCTCATAGTGCCTTCAACCCATACGCGTACCACCAACAGAACGACCTCAAAATGTTCCAGAACGATAACCTGAGGTATTACGAGGAGTTCACAGAAAGGAGGCTCCCTTCTCCTGCTTACACAGACAGAAACCAGGCCTACGAGTACTCAGACACCTCCTTCATCAAGGTCGAGCCCATTGAGGAGACCGCAGTGCTGAAAACGAGAAACATCGGCAGGAAGAGGAAGAGTTTAGAATCGGATGACGAAAACTCCTTCGGGAAGACTAAAGCTAGGCGGAAATCCCCGCAGAGCTTTGAGGACCTGCAGACACAAAGGATCATGGCCAACGTGCGCGAGAGACAAAGGACGCAAAGCTTGAACGAGGCCTTTGCCAGCTTAAGGAAGAGCATTCCGACGCTACCGTCGGATAAGTTGTCAAAAATACAGACGCTCAAGCTTGCGGCTAGGTATATAGACTTTTTGTACCACGTCTTGTCGACGTCTTCTCCGAACAATCCCGGTGAAAGTGACGTTTTGGGAAACGTTTGTTCTTATACGGCCCACGAGAAGTTGTCCAGGGCGTTCAGCATGTGGAGGATGGAAGGGGACTGGAATACCCTCGAATGAGGGGTTAGTTGGTAGGATTATTTGTGTATATATTTTCTGAGGGAGCGCTGGTTGTTGCAATATTAACTTAAGGGATTTTGTAGGTCCTGGAGAATGTTTGTGATTGATTTTTATAACGAGAGTTTTGCGATTAGGAATGGTCACTTGATGCTGACTTTATTCGTATTTGACTTTATTTTTGCTGATTTTTCGTTGATTTGACGTTGAGGTTGCTCTAAGAAAAAATAGTCCAGGAGAAAATACGTCCGTATGATAATTAAGTTGATTAGTATATCTTTTGTGACAAATTTTGTGTCCACCTTCATATTTTAGAGCTTACATTATTTTTCCAAACCGTCCAATTCACCATAATTTTTTCAAAATGAAATGTAAACTAGGGGTACTGCTTTTTCGATATATTTCGTCAAAAAGTGTAGGCATTTTTTAGTTGCTGCCGCCATTTCTTAAATAGATTTATGTACACATATTATTTTCTGAGAGCAATGAATAAATGTCACCAAAAGTAACTATTTCTCGTAGTTAACACAGATTTATATCAGAGTAATTCAAAAATATCAAACAATAGAGTGATAGTGATTAAAAAAACAGATAATGATGGTAATGATGATTTTAATTATTTGAATTCATGTTCATTTTCTTTTTGAAACCACTTTTGAATTGAAAACGCTTCTTCTATTTTTTATTTTACCATCTTTCTTTCAACTGTCCAGATCCAGAACAAATTTTGTTGAGTTAAACCATTGTTAAGACATTTCGGTACATTTTGAATGATAAAAAGTGAATGTTTTTCCAGCCATTTCAAGACAGTTCATATAAATTTGAAGGTGAAGAAAATCTTTATTAATTTTGATTTCACAAAACAATGTTGTTTTATTTATTGTCACTGAAACATCAAATATTAAAGATATTCATGAATTGAGTTAACAAGAAACAAAGGAAATGATAAATTAATATGTTGATGTTATTAATTGTTTATCAGAAAGTTCATGAGTCCTGAAAATAAAGTTTGCGTCCATCGGAAGAATTGTAACATGGGTTTTCAATTCAATTTTCTTTCGCTAAGTGTTATGGTGATTATACTGAGTTTGGAATTTGCAAGGCATGAAATTATTGTCAACAATGGAAAGAAAAAAATCAGATATTAAAAAATATAACCTTTTTCATTCAAATATTCAAAAGTTGAGCTCGTTCGGTAAAGTTAATATAAATTAGAACCCCCATTATCCTGAAATATGTTGGAATTAGTCCCAGGTAAACATGCCTTGGTATTCAATGAGGAATTTCCTAATTAGCCTTCAATTGAATGAATATAAATAAGCCGACGCTTTGTTGAGAAGCGCAAACTAATATAAAGATGGGTTTTTACTTTTTTTTATCTAATACACAATATTGATGGTTGAAATAAATGAAACTGATAGAAAGAATGAATGTTAGGAAAACTGCAGAATAAATTGAAAAAGTCAGGATACTAGCTGAAAATTTAAAAAATAAACAATTTTCACAGTTCTTTTCCGTCTCTATTCTTCATTCATTTTCAAAATAAGATTTGTTCCTTTACTTTTACATTTTTCAGTCAAAGGATTCAAGTATCCTAATTGTTTAATAATACAAGTTCAAACTCCTGAGATTCAATGAAAAATTTATACTATTTTTTTATTTTCATTATTAAGATTCTTCTGGCCTCAATATCTAATAGTATGCTTATTTGTAATTTTTTTATGTTTGTTCATGAATAATGGCTAAGAGAATCAATAGAATAATGTCTATTTTGGGAAAATCGAACATAAAAAAAATTTCATGGTTAAGTTTCTCCACAGTTTGTCTGCTACTATTACGGGTTATGAATTTCGATTTTACAAAACTTTCAGGAAAGATAAAATGGTGGATTCAATATGACTGTTTATATACAATATTTTTCCGATTTCCTTCATTATTCAAAGGAGTCAATATTTGACCTAAAAGTTGTTTTTGGCCGATTTCCTTCAAAATTACCATCTAAGTTTTCTAGGTTATCAATTTATTGAGAAATTAAACAAATGCGGCGCACACACTACTACCACAATACAATATTTCAATCTTTTTTTTACACATTTCATAGAACAGATTGGAAGTCGACTCAGTTTTTTGTTCAAACTCAATGTAATGTTTTTTTCGATTCCTGTAAAGAATAAGGAAGTATGGTTTAATGTTCAGTTTATGTTTCAGAACTGTATACCTACCAAAAATGTTATACTTCTTCCAAACAATATATATTGTGGAAATTGTACTTATTCCGGACAACATTAGAAAAAATACATTAGGATGAATGTCTTTTCAAAGAAATGTAGTGTTGAGTTTTTAGCTACAAGAAAAGTATATATTCTGAGTAATTTAGCATTATGAACACCTTCATGAAAAGCAAATTTTTGCCAGACATCAATTACTCTGATAATTTGTAGAGAAGTTGTATACTTTCTTTGAAAAACATTTCATCTTATGGACATAATATTTTTAAATTTTAAACTGAACTTTTCCTATGAATCTATAATTGGATGTTGATTTATCAGTTAATTACTTTTTCTTGAAAATGAAATTATCAACAGGAATATCTTTCATTGTTAAAAAGCAGTATCTTGATTGGTAATATTTTCTGTTTATTTATGAAAGGTTGAATAATATATGCTACTATAGTATACTATAGTGTAGATATCTATACTTTTTGCACTTCATGCACTAAAAACCATTATATCCTTTCAACTTTTTTCATCTTCAGATTAATTCAAATTTTGACAATACTTTGAAGTGGAAAAGCTGAATAATCCTGGTATTTCTGTTCCATTATGGTTTCTTTACCTCAAAGTTTCTAAATAAAATTATTTGTAGTTTCATTAGGAAAATTCAAAAACCATGAAATTCATTAGTTCACTCACATCCTCATATAAATCACTGATACGTTATTTTTACTGTTATCTTACTGAAAACTAATTCAGAAAAACTAATCTGAATGAATAACGTCATGTAGATGCAGAGTTTATTTTTTTCTTTGACGAAAGTGTCCCTATAGTTAGTTTCACGGTATTTCATCCTGATTTATAATACTTTGTTTGAAATTCTAAATGTCATTGTATTGGCGACTTTATCGATGAAAACTGTTTTTAACTCGTAATTATAAGAATGAAGAGTTTGGAGAGCAATTGACGATCAGAATGAATTCTTCGAACTCACTATATATAGAAATTAGGATAAATATTGAAACAGTTTTACCTTTTATTCATAATGAAAGACATATCTCTCAACAAAAAACACATATTTTGCTGTTCTCTGTAGAAAAAACAAGTTTTGGAAGACAAATTCCTTCTTCAAACCTTTTTGTACTCGCAGTAACTTATCATGTTCAAATATTTTTCGATTTCGAGCGAATTTTTGTAGTTGAGCCTCTTGGCGCTCAGCTGGTGGTAAATTTTTTAGTCATCGGTAATCTTTTAGGACGAGGATCGCATTACTCAGAAAAAAAGCCATTTGGTTAAGCGTCATAGTGTTAATATGATATTATGAGAAACGACCATGAGCAGCTGTTGTATTTTTTCCGATTCGGAGATACATGGACGTAAAAAACAGTTTATGGTCGAGTTTTTGTATTTTTAGGTATGGGAGCATCTCCCATTTCGAAGATACCAAATGTTCTTAGATTTTTAGGGTTATTTAGGTGTAAATATTATACATACTATTTTATACTATTAAATTTATGGATGACAAATGTATTTATTTTTGTTGAAATAAAATATTTTTATATGAGAATTTGTTTTGATTATGGTCTCAAGAGATTGAGAATGTATATTTATATGAAGTTGCTATTAGGTTTATTGGAATAGTAACTGATTAGACAACCTGTAATACTGGTGTAGCGATTTTACTGAGCAAAAACCAAAAATACTCAATTGATTGATGATTATTGAACACTCAAAAATTTATTGGGGCATTTTCACCATAATTATTTTTAAACATGGATCACTTTTTTTACGTAGGCATTCGTTTATAAAAACTCGTTTTAAACTTCTGATCTAGATTCTTGGAGTTATTTAAATATAGTAAAACACAACATAGAATATGTAGGTCCACAAACCCAAATTCAGACGAGCATCAAAAATAATAACGAGCTGAAAGTAGGTAATAATAAAAGTAATGCCTTGCTGATAATGATCCTTGATCGCACCTGAACAGAAAATGCCAGCCCTATAAATATGAATTGAATTTCTGCACGCCCCAAACTACAAAAAAAGTAAAATTTTGGAAAAAAAACTGCCTATAATGTGTTGGTAAGATTTTTTAGAAAATCTGAACCAAATTGGGTTACGGGAATCAAGTTAAATCAATTGGATAAAGGGTTTTTTTGTTGAAATTCCAAATACCACCCTTGAATGGAAAAGTCACACGAATCAACTGTTGCCCCTCTATTGTCGCGAAGGAGAGTCACTACCAATTATCACTAATGTAAGATATAAGTTCTAAAAACCCACAGGAGAGACATTTTGAGCCAAATATTCACTAATGGGATAAGGAAGTCGAAAATTCTCCTGAAACAACTGTGGTATAGAAATGTTTAAACTTATTCGAAATCTTCCAAAGAGATTCGTTTCTTAATTTCTTTTTCTTCTGGATATTAGTTACTATCTTGATAAAGTACTTTCTGTTTCGTGTAATTCAATATTCATGTGAGAGGTAGTTGTTTTGGAAGGACATTTTTTTTAGTTTGTATCTTGCTTTCTTCCTTCCCTGGAAAGTTTCTCAAAATTTTGGTATGAAGATAGAAGTAGAAAACTTTCTTTTTGAGAGCTAATCTCTCCTAAAAATATACCCCTTTCAATTCGAACAGGATTCCTATACTTGGAATTGAATCAGATAAGCATAGGAATGTTTTCACGTACTCTCATCGTGACAAGAGTAGAATTGTCTCTTCCGTGACCTAAAGTCATATTGTTATAAATAAAGTAAGTAAGTAAACTTTTATGTCGTAACTCTTTCATATATATTGTGTAGCGTTCCTATGAATTATATCTGATTCAATTCAATCACGAATGTTTGGAATACAAAATGAATAGGAAAAGGTAAGTTTCAAATAATTCAATTTCATATGAGAATAGTTGTTTTAAAAGTACTTTCTGAAGTAAAACTTATTTACGCGCGCTTGACTTGGGAAATAAACTGGTGAATGCGTGACGGGAGCGTTACGAAAAGTGTGATCGGGCGAGGCAAACGGAAGTTGAGATGAAGGTATAAGTTAGTGAAGATAGAAAGAGAGAGACTTACCTTTAGTATATTACTGTAGGGGCAAGAGAGAGAGAGAGAGGTGGGAGCACACATTTACGGTCGAGTAGACTCTGAAGAATTAGGAGAAAACTATCATACATTGCCACTAATTTTTGCAGGAGATTTAAATGTTAATTTCGCGTCCAAAGATGGAAAACTTTTGGTAAACTTTCTACAAGGTAAATTAGAACTACAAATCTATACTTATAAATGCTAAAGTCACTCACTTAACCGAAATGAACCTACCACAATCGATGTAGTTTTCTCTCGATATCTTTCTAATTTTCATTCGATAATATATGTATCTTATGTACAACTTCTTTTGGCCTGAAGTGGATGATCTGGACACCAACGATATGTGGTTTCAACAGGAAGGTGCTACGTGCTACACAGCTCATTCCACATTGGATATTCTGCATGAGCGACTTGAGGACATGATTTCTTTCACTGCTATCTATCCAACAGAATACAGTTCGTAAAGTTCAACAACGTATCTTCCTTCAAATTCACCGCTACTTCGGGAGTTCCCCAGGGCTCGATTTTGGGACCCCTCCTTTTCGTGTTATTTGTTAATGATATTTCTCGGTATATCGGGCATTCCCAATTTCTCCTATATGCCGATGATCTCAAGCTGTTTAGAAGAATCAAAAGCGAAAAAGATTCTGGTATATTTCAAGATGATCTCAATAATCTATCTACTTACTTTTCAGTATCTGACCTAACTCTCAATGAAGCTAAATGCAAAATAATGAGTTTCACACGAAAGAAGTCACCTACTATCAAGGACTATTTCAATTAATCATACCAATTTACAGAGAATCAATGAGATGAAAGATCTCGGGATCACTTTTACTGGTGTGTTCAATTTCTCTCGGCACATTGAATACTTGGTATCTGAATGTTATAGAAAAATGAGCTTTGTCTCAATATCTAGCCGTGAATTCAATCATGATACTTGTTTGTTACTCTTTAACTCCATTGTTCGTTGTAACCTGGAATATGGTTGGGTCATTTGGAATCCAAAGACCTTTTAATATTCTGAAACTATAGAAAAAGTCCAAAAACGATTATTTAGAACACTCTTTTTCCAGAAAACACAATGTTTGGCCTTTATTTATATCGTATTCTAGCCAATTACAATAATTAATTTAACATGCAACCATTGAAAGACCTCCGTCAGTCCTCGGAAGTGATTTTCGTTTTTAACATTCTTAGAAAACTGAAAATACCTGAAATTTTCTATATTACTGATTTTATTGTACCTGACGTAAGACTGAGAAGAAGAGACAATCTATTTCGTGCCTCAAACAATTATTTGTCTCCTCTTCAACAATGTCTCGAAACAGTTAACAAAATGGCGAGGAACTGTGAACTGGATATATTCAGTATTACAGAGGGTCAACTCCTCCGAATGCTCAAATGTGTCTGAATCTCTTTACGGTCATTTTATTATTTGTTGTTTTATATTGTTATATTTTATATCGACTTTAACTGTATCAATGGTACTCAATGGTATATGTAAGGAACTTTTGAAAAAACTGTACATCATGTAAGGGGAAACCATTATGTTTGTTGTTCAGTATAAATAAATTTCTATTCTATTCTATTCTATTCTATTCTATCTCACATGGAGGTGATAGGAACTAGCCACCGAGACCATGCGATTTGACTGGTGTTTTCTTAGGTCGCAGGTGTATGTGAATAAACCACAAACCACAGCGGTCCACAAAGCCAATATAACCCATGCCATCGGTCAAATTCAGTCTGATTTATGCACCAGAAGATGGACGTTTCGGATGCGCTTCACCCAGAGAAGCTGTGGTGGACATTTATATTCCACACATAATGGCATCAATAGATCTCTCAAACAAATTGAAAAATTCGATGATATCCTTACACTCACTTTGTTTTATTTAAATTTAAAGATAGTACGCGCTTAATGAAAGTCCACATATTTCAGTACAGCAAAATATCGAAGCATTGAACTTATTCCGGCAATTCCTGCAATACAGAACTAGTTACGGATATGTCAATCCTCACCATCTTTCCAAAAAGCGAATTTCAATAATATTGCTGTTAGCGAGTGGAAGAGTTCGTTATTTTAACTCGAATTGGGCCACTAGTCCCAAATTTAGAAACGCATAAACACTACATAATTGGACTGTTTGTATGTCAAAGGAGACGTTTACTGGCTTGCTTTGACAATCTGTCTCAAAATATACTCATTGCTCTTGCCGTTTCATGCTGCAGTGATCCTCTAAATCCAGATTAATTGGAGAGACCAAAGGGAGCGCCTTGCGCCTGTTTTTGTTTCTCTTCGATTATTTATTTTCCGGTGAAAATGTCTTGTAGCGAGTGGGCGATAGTCGTGATATGGGCGATTTTCTCGGACATATTGATGTTTTGGTTTAGACGAACCGGGCCGAGAGATTAGAGTTGTTTCCGAATATCTTATAAATTGGGGACTTTTGAAGTTTCAACTTGTGATGACAGTGATCGATGTATTGGAAGTGGATCAAATGAATAAGGATTTTCTTATTCTAAATTCAACCGCATATACAACTATAACGATGCTAAAGTTTATTTGCCGGTCAACAAATAATATGTGTTGAATTGGTCACGATTTTTGTATTTTTTGTTCTGAATATCGTTCAATGAATTCAATGAAAGATAAATATAGCATTATGTATTTCTAACATTAATCATGAAAATCAGTTCAAAACTCATATAGAAGCAGTATTCGCATATACCTTTGTTGGAGGAATTTAATAGAGGAGAGTGACCAAATATGGAATACCATTTTGTTTATTACACATAATTTGCTCAAACGTTACAAATGAAAAACATTTTGTAGTCATTAATAATAATCAAATGTTTATGCTTTATTTTGTAACAAGTTTTGGGTGCATTGACTAATTTTAAATAAAATTTGAATAAAAAACTAAATAATGATAAAAGTATCTAAATATAGAATAGGTACCCCATATATGGAATAGTATAAACACTATGAAATTTTAACTTTGACTTGAACGATATTCTTTGGAAACATTGATATAACATAGAAAGGAACACAAATTATTTGCAAAAATCACAAATCCAGGGATTAGACTCTGGTCCTGCGCAATACCACAGAAAATAAACTCCGAATCTTCAGAGTCTGGAGCTGTATTTCCTATCAAGGCATCGGGCTCACTGTCTGTATCAAACAGCATCATCTCCTCATCATCATTTGAATCTGACTTACGCTTAATCTCTTCTCTTAACTTTTTTCCTTCTGCTTCCTCCTCGTTCTGTTTTTGATTTTTTTTTCTTTGGACATTTATTTGCTTTTTCTTCTTTCTCCTTAATTTTTTCTATGAGGTCGTTCTTGTAAGGTGAAGATGAGATGACTGCTGCAACAGATGTTTTTCTTCCTCTATTGGTGGGTTTCCTTTTTTTGTTTGGTACTGAACTGATGTCATATGGAGAAACATGGAATTATGGAATATTCCATAATTGGATACTATGATTTGTCCATATTCCATCGATTTAAAACTGACATTTATATATTTATATTTGAGAAGTTAATACAATCAAATACCGCTAAAACCCACAAAAGAACATTTAAACAATGTCTACAAGGTATAACAACAATACTGTGTGCACTTTTTATGCAAAAAATACGTGTTTTTTACATACCTTAGAAAGTTATGCGGCAGCGACAAAACAAAACAATGCTACTGTGATGCAAGGGCTCGCTCGACTGACATGTTATGACCTGTACGAGCGAACACGGACACGTAGAAAGAGACGAGCACTGTTTACTGCACTTTCCGTTTGATAAAAATGCCTGTATTCCATATTAGGAATACCACTCCATATTTGGTGACTCTCCTCTACGTGGAAAGAATTCAAAAAATATTTTTTGGGAGATTTTCACTGTTTAAAAAACTGTGGGCAAGTGTCACGTGACACGTTCAGTGAAAATCTCGAAATAAAGTGTTACTTGGAGAGATTTAAGACTAATGGTGTTTCAACTTTGCTGATTTTAAGTAAATTTTACTCCATTGATACACGAATCTACTGAAAATATTCTCACGAGGTTATTCTGCTTTTGTAGTCGGCTAGAAACCGTTAACATATGTAGATATGACAACATCCCATGAAGCTTTTTAGCAAAATAACCTCGTAGATATTTTATTTTATGGATGTTTCTCAAAATGCATATATATATTTCCAAAAGAGTAGTTTCCCAGCTAATAATTTTTCAGGTTTTGAAAACAGAAAGGAACTACTTTCCGAAAGTAGTATACGAGGGCTACTATTTATATATCAGGAATAGCAAATAATAACAAACCTTTATTGATGAAAATGACTTTATTGTTTTTCGAAATATTCTCCCTGATGATCAATACACTTTTGTATTCGTTTGTAACGTAACCATTTGTCAAAGCTGTTTTTCTATTCCTCTTGAGACACCTTCAAAACATGATTTTTGAACGCTTCAACTGCTTCTTCGGCGCTCATAAACCGTTGGCCACGCAGTTTACCTTTGTTATTGGGGACCAAAAAGAAGTCATTGATGCCAAATCAGGATAGTACGGAGGATGAGTCATCAATTCGATGTTTTGACCGCTCAAAAATTCACCTATTTGACGAGTTGTGCGAGAGTTCGCATTGCCATGATGGAGAATGATTCGTCTTCGGCGGTTAGTTTAACGAATTTTTCCGAAGACTACCGGCAAATAGTCGTGTACCACTCAGAATTGACCGTTCTACGTTGCTCAAGCGGAACAGTGGACACATGACGCATTTGGCCGAAAAAACAGGCGACCATTTGCTTCGGTGTGTTTCCTCCACGATCAACTTTTGGTGGATTAAGCTCGTCTTGGAATACCCATACGGTCGATTGCTGTTTTGTTTCCGGCTCATACGCATATATCCATGATTCGTCACCTGTCACGATTTAGACACGTCTTTTGAAGCACCACGGTCGAACTTTTCAATCATTTCCTTACACCACTTGACGCGAGCCTTATTTGAGCGATTGATAAATTAATGGCCTGCAAGGATGCCTCTATCTCATAATATGTCACATAATATGCATCGAGATTTGGTGGTATGTACAACAATCGACTCTGAACGACCTTCATGGAATTTGTTGGCGACCGGACTACGACCACGTATAAATTCACTATACCAGCAATATACTGTGGTTTTTGATAGTGTTTTATCGCCATACAAAGAACTGAGTACATCGACACATTCTTGTTGAGATAACCCGCGTCGAAAGTTCTGAAAAATAATCCAACGAAAACCTTCTCTTGAAATTTCCATTTTTTGGTCAAATTAGATTATTTTAGATTGTCAAGGAGCTGGTCCATGGCCTGATTCACTGCGACCTTATCAGATCTATTGTGATGCTCCTTGGTTGTTAGAGCTCATTGTCTAGCTTGATCTATTTGATGAGACTCCATAACCTTGACACTGACCTCTTCATACAGCTAGCAGCCTCTGGTTTCTATTCTCCGCATCTTGCGTGATTCAGCATTGCCATATCTTCGCATTCACAGAGCACATGCAGTGCAGTTCCTTCCTCTTCTTGACAGAACCTGTATTGGCTGAGTCGGCTACGCCCCGTTAGTTAGACCCACCACAACCATTACAACCTTATGGTTGTGGTTTAGCAAGTCTTCCGTGACTCTGGGCGCTGGTTTCTTTATGAACTCTTTCGCCTGCCTCTTTCCTGGGAGCTTTTTCCACCAATCTATCGATTTAGCTTGCATCCATGACTTTATGGATGTCTTTATACATGCTTCCGCTACCCCGCAGAAGGGTTCTGGGCCAATCATAGCCTTGTATGCACCTTCACGGGCTAGAACATCGGCCTCCTCATTGTCCTTGTGATCCTCATGTCCGGGTACCCAAGCTAGAGTGTCCTATTTTGGGTACTAAGCTCCTTGAGGGCGCTCAGACAGCTTCCCACCAGTCTTGAGAAGATTTGAACTCAGCAGAGCGCCTTAATTGCCGCCTGGCTGTCGGAGAAAATGGGGATGGTTTTATTTGTGACCTGGTCAAATTAAGTTTCTTAGCTCACTGTAAACAAAACAAATAGCATTTGTACATCAAAACTTCGTGAGTACGTTTATGCTAAAAATGCCAAACTTTATTATGGTGTTGCCACATTTTACTTATTGACATTACTGATGCCAGTTCCCGAAATATAAATAGTCCTCCATCATACGTATAGTAGTCATACGTAAAATATCCTAGATTAAAGAGTAACTTTTCAGGCTAAACGTTTCAGTTTCTCCTTTGATAAACTTGAGCAGATTCTCTGTTGATCTATATTTGTTTAATCTTCAGATTATGGAAGGTCAAAAACCCAGAAAACATCAGCTTCAATATCGTTCAAAGTACTTGAAAAGATTCACACATCGATACAATTTTCGAAAACAATTCACTCATTTCTCCTTTTTTTAAAGAAAATCACTTTTCCTGAAGCGTACGCTATACGTTTTTTGTTTCATTTTCCTAATTTACCTCGTTTGTGGGTGGCAAATATTTATGAGCGTTGATCACGTTTGATGTAGCGGAAGATTGAAATAAATTTTGTTAATTTGGTCTCTGTGGTGAAACTTGTGAGAGCAATTTAGCCCTCGTGAGGAGACCATTAAAATAAATTCAGCTTGTAATATATAATTGGAAATAAATAGATCAGAAATCAGAAAGGAGGTGATAATTAAGAGATATGTCTAAACTTATAATCTCGTTGACAGAAGTGAAATTACACGTGCGAACTTGAAAACCTAAAGAATAATTTTATGGATATGGTAGAAATATGTGTTGATGTCTCTTGATTCCTTAAAAATATCGGAATTTTGAACAATCTCACAGCTGTTACGTCATGTGTAATCGAAATTATAATAATTGAAGTATATTTTAAGTTATAATATTTTCCTTAACTGAACTGAATATGCGAAAATATGCTCTTTGATCCAAAAGAATTTGTTAATACTGCGACATATCATCTACATGTTTCATTTCGTATCTCCAATTCCGGTATGAGTACTGGTTTTTTCAGAATTTATAGAAAGTTTGACAATCAGTGTGAAACTTACGATCATTCTCTTCAGAATTTAGTAAATTTATTCAGTTTCCATTTTTTTTTTTTCGGAAGAAGGGATTTCTAAAAGTCTAGGTCCATAGAGAAGAACATATGTACGATGCCATAGAACTAGAATAAATGAATTTTGTCATACTTCAGAAGTACACAACACCTCTAACACTCTGACAAAGACATAAACTCAAACTACAGTTCACAGACTATTGAATTAAATATTGACATAATACAAAAACTTGATAAACAACAATATCATTTGGACTCTCTTTCTGATTCTTATTCCATTATAAAAAAATAAAAGGAACTATCTGTTTAGCATACGCTTTGCGATGAACATAAACTTTTATACGTTGATATTTTCGGAGCGCCGGGATGAAATGAAATGAATGGAAAATTCAATTTGAACATGAGATAATGATGCCGGTAGATTAGAATAGTCAACAACATTTTCTACAGCTCTCTAATAGGGTTGGTACCTCTGCTGGCGTTGTCCACCACTTTCTCGACCCCTTGCACTGCAGGTTTGTTCTGGTAACCTCCTGAGCCACCATAATTGTTATAGTTGGAGTAATTGTATCCACTATAACCTCCGTATCCTCCACCTCCGTAATAGTCGTAACCCTGGTTATAGCCTCCATCATAGCCATAACCTTGGTTCCAATTTTGAGACCCATAACCTCCTCGGCCTCCCCTTTCTCCACGAATACCACCGCTACTGCCACCGCGACCTACACGTCCACCCATCATTGAGCCACCCATCTGGTCCGGTTTAGGTGTAGTCTTCTTTACATCAACCACTTTATCCTTAATGTTTTGCTTAGGTCTCTTGAATAAGCCATTTACGACTTGTTCAGCCTTTCCTCTGGTTTTCAATTTTGTCAAATGGCATCTTAACTTCCACTATCGTTCCGAACTGTGCAAGGTAGAATTTTATGTCATCAATATACTTATTTCCTGAAGTCAAAATTATATTGTTCGAGATCATTTAAATATTTGATATGAATTTTCAGTATAAACTTCGTCAACTGTAACCACCTCTGTGGTTACAGGTGACATGTTTTCATCGTCACACATAATCCAATTATCTCTGCCTAACCCATATTACTGCTAGCAATGTGTAATATTCGCTATTGTTGCTGCCCAAATCTGAAAATGAAATGACTAATTTCATATCAACTCTCATTGAATTTATATTTATATTTTACCATTTACAAATCAAAAACGTTCATATTTTCAATTCTTTGGAATCAGCATCCTCTTAAATTTTTCCCTTAATTTTGCCAACAAGTACTTTATACATTGGTGCTGTTAATTTTTTTTCAATTTTTTGCTTCTTTTCAGCTTACTACTTTATGATGTCTTTAAACGATTTTCAGAAAATTTTTCTCTACAAATTCATATTGAACCAAAAGACCCTCAATTTTGCCAACAAGTACTTTATACATTGGTGCTGTTAATTTTTTTCAATTATTTGCCTCTTTTCAGCTTACTACTTTATGATGTCTTTAAACGATTTTCAGAAAATTTTTCTCTACAAATTCATATTGAACCAAAAGCGAAACAGCCCGAAAATTCCACCATGCTGACATTTGGCAACAACAGTGTTAATGAACGCACTGTTAGACGTGGGTTCGCGAAATTTTGTAGCCTCATAAATGGTCAACCTACAAAACGAGGGTTTGAGGACCCTGGTGGAGACTGACCCATCATAAACTCTACGTCGGATGGCTGAAGAACTGTGTCAGCTCCCATGCGATTTTTGATGTTGGAATGGTCGTGTGTTGTTCAAATCGTGGATGCCCAAAGATCAACAGAAATTGTCACGGTTCGTGGTCTGTTTTTCTTTTCTTTCGCGCAACCAAAACGATCTTTTTTGGATAGGATCGTCACGCGTAATGAAAAGTGGATCATCTACGATAACACGAGAGGTTCAGAACAGCGGTTGGACACCGATGAGCCACCTAGACACTTCCTTAAGGTGTTACGTTGATAAAATTTGCGCTGACTCATATGGCGCTTATTTGGAATAAATTGAATTAGTATTCACTGATTTATTAGAGTTCAAAGTATAATAGACTCATTAAAACGGATAAAACTTTTGAAACAATAATAGTTCAGACAATTCATTAGGAACGTTACTTTTTCATCAATGCTATCTAGGACAAAAAACTAAATTTTGAATAAATCTACTTGAAAAAATGCATAGTTCAAATTTCTAAATTCTCTGTGTGTGCTTGCAAGCAACTACTGTAATAGTTGCTCCTCTTTCAGCAAATATAAGAGCCGCTATTTGGCGTTTACCTTTACGTCCAATCACGTAGGTACGGAATTTTACTTTGGACGACAGTTAGTCCTGTGTCGTCTAAATTATAAACTCTGTCAGCTGTGAATTTGTGTTTCTCATAAGCGGCCTCTAACAAATTAAAGAAAAGTTCAACATTCTCCTTGTTGGATCCCAGAGCATGGGAAAAAGATGTTCCGCATCAGGGCTTTCGCAGTGATAAATCCTTCCTATGCTGTTGAAGGAAGAGATCTACCCAGGCTCTTCCTGCCTGGCCATCCTTAAACGGGTGATTCAAATGATTCCTTGTTGCCAGTTGATAAGCCATTCGCCTTAGGTCCCCAACGGTAAAGCCAAATAACTTTTCCTCAATATGAAGCAGGTAACTTACCAGCTCCTTTTCTAAATCCTCGCCCAAGATAGGTTTTCTCCCAATTGAAACTAATTTAAAAGGAAATAACTCAGCCCTTTTGCTCAAATATTGTAAAGTTGATCTTGGAACATTAAATGTCTTGGCGGCTTGGCCATTTCATGTTTCCTAACGACACGAATTGCCTTCTCAATGTCCAGTTCATTCCAGTTCTTCCTTTTATTCTTAGGTGTGTACTTGGGTTTTTTCCTCGGCATTCTGGAATGTAAACGATAAGAATAAGAAATATTGAAAGATGGTCTACTGGTAGCCTGAATTTGGACCCTTACTATGGCGTCGGTTTGAGGTTAGTTATACAAGGAACAAGTATGAGGAGAGGTATGAACTATATTTGTATCAAAACCTTAATATATGTATAATCAAATATATTTATAATCAAACTCATTAGTGAGAATGCTCATGTCATATACCTGGATTATCTAATAAAATAAAGAAAATGTACCTGCAAAAGTTTTCAGATGGTCAAATTCAAAGAATATTTCACTACGCATATACGTGTCACGGAACAGAACTATCCCTCTAACTCAGCAATCGGAACAACCTTGAACATTGTTTCACATGCTCTCCGCTAGGTTCCAGCACTTCCTTGTACTGAATATCACGCTAACCAGAATTTAGACCCTAGCCCAAATTTGGATCTTCTCTACATATTTTTCATTTATGAATATCACATTTTAACTTCAGTTCACAATAAACTATTTAATGATCCGATATATTGTGATGAGTGTCATCTTTTCCAATTGCAGCATCGTCTTGAGCTGTTACATAGTTAAACAAAATTGTTAATCTGGCGGTGGCTCTGGTAGGAACATTTATTAGTTGATGGGCATTTGATGACTCTAATATATAATAATAATACTGATTTTGACGCAGTTGTCATCTCCCGTACATATGATTTCATCAACAGAAGGAACTATTTAAGAACTCTAAGAAAATATAAGTGTTATGTTCTTGCGATTTATAAATGACATCAAATGCAAGTGTGTTTTTAATAATCGTAACTTTTAATTCATTGTTGTTGCCAACTGTAATCTAGGTTATTATTGAGAACTTTGATCTGCCAGTACGAGTCGTATGCATCAAAATTCACTTGTTTGTTATCCGTAAAATATTTCAACGATGTTTTAAATATTCGCAGTATGTCAAAGAGTTGTCAAGTTAGCTGTTCAATAGTTTGTAATGACGGTATTAGCATTAACTCCATTAGACAAATAGATCATTCGCTTGCATCTCAAATGCAAATCAATTCCGTCCCGATTATCCATCGAGTGATTAATCAAAGTCATTGAATTCCGAGCTTCATTTCCAACGCATCGTTCGTCAAGATCATTAGATAAAGAACCGTTTTTACGAAATTTTTCCGATGGGGGAAGTCACAGAGACTCGCTTTATGAACTCCCCGTCAGTGGGTCGATTTATATCTTCCTCGTGTCTGCCAACTTTATGACCGCAGACATTGCCTGTATTATTCTCCCGCAACCTGCAAGACATCTTCAAACGAATAGGCGCTTACTCTGTGACGTGTTCAACCTTGCACGAAGTTTCATTGGTGCAGGCAGTGATCGCACCCATGGATGGGTGATTTTTATCTTTGGTTTACTTTGTTACTTGTACTGACAGTATCACCTTTAATTCCCTGCGGTGAATCGAAGGAGACAATGAATTACGAGACCGTTTGGCAGTGGCTAGGATCACGTTGCCCGTGAATTTTCGTCAAACTTTAAATTAGTTCAAAGTTGTAGTTTTTAATTTTAGTAGTTTCTATATGCCACAAATATTTCATTCAGTGGGTAAAAGTGTTGTTGATCAACATTTCTGCTCTAACAGAATCACAGAGAGCTCAGCAATTAGACCTCATTCCACTTAAGTCTGTGATTGTGTTTGTTAATCAAATAAAAGACCTTGGGGTTGTTCTTGATCCCACCTTGAGCTTCAATCTACATATACCCATGGCTATTCATAAAGCCAAGAACATGCTAGGGTTTATTAAACGGCTAACCCACGAACTCACTGACCCAACTGCTATTAAAGCCCTTTATTGTTCACTGTTCTGTTCACACCTGGAGTATTGTTCTTCTGTCTGGTTCCCTCATTGTGTAACTTATATTAGGAACATCGAAAATGTCCAACACAACTTCCTCAGATGCATAGCATATAAATCGGGTGTTCGTTGCGAGTAAGAGTTGCTACCGCAACCTCTGAGAATGTCCTCCCTGGAAACTAGGAGGAAACAAAGAGACCTGAAACTACTTTTCAATATTATTAACGGCAAATTCAGTTGTGCTGAACTCCTAGAAAAAATTTATCTACAGGTTCAAAACCGCTCAACTCGACAGCAACAAAAATTTTATGTAATATTTTATCGTTTGAACCACACATTCAATAGCTGCATTTCAAGAATCTTACGATTAGCCAATAGTAACGTTGATCTTGAGATGTCTACCATCTCCTTGCATTATTTTAAAACCAATTACGGAATACTGTGCTTTAATGTTTCAGTGTATAGTTTAAGGTAGTATATGTGGTACCTATATGTTTAATTGTCACTCATAGTTTTTTGTTGTTTTATACTCTTAGTTGCAATTTGTAATTCAGTACCTTATCTGATTTCATTTTAATTATAATTTGACATTGTAATTTTCAGTGGCACCTACGGCTTGATGACTTCGACAATTGCGGAACTAACCAAATGTTACACCCTGGGAAACCCTGGAAAGCTGGCGCCGAAGAAATATCTGGCTATGGCCAGGAAAAATCTTCGCTTAACAATAGGATTTCTGACTGGCCATTGTCAATTGAGGAAACACCTCCATAAAATGAGGCTAGTGGACACACCTCTATGCAGGATGTGTGAACAGGAAGATGAGACTGTCAGACGAGTGCCCGGAGACATCGTCAATAAGACAGTGAGTGTTCGGCGAGTCTTGGCCTACACCTGCCGGTATTTTCATATTTTCAATAATTGTTTAACATCTGGAATTTTTCCATCAATTCTAGTGTTTGACTTGAACTTTTCCGAAGTTACTTTAGAAAAAGACAACAGTGAGTAAAAATAAATGAATATAAGAGTAACCAACAAATAACAAAGTGTTGTGTTCCTCAAGGCACGGTTTTAGGACCTGTCCTTTTTTTATTTACAATAATGTTTTACTAAGTACATATCTTGATGGTGATCTATATTCATATGCAGATGACACTGTATATGTAGTGGATGAAGATAACTGGGATGAGACTATATCGAAGGCTGAATTTGGCATGTCAATTTTGAAACATAATTTGAGTTATAGCTTGCTCACGAAAACTATATTCATGGACATTTTCATGTGAAATGTCAACCAAATTTGATGAAATAAAAATTCATAGTTCGAAATGTTTACAGAAACATTTTCTTGGAATGCAGCTATTGAATGTGTGGTTCAAACGATAAAATATTACATAAAATGTTTGTTGCTATCGAGTTGAGCGGTTTTGAACCTGTAGATAAATTTCAGCACAACTGAATTTGCCGTTAATAATATTGAAAAGTAGTTTCAGGTCTCTCTGTTTCCTCCTAGTTTCCAGGGAGGACATGCTCAGAGGTTGCAGTAGCAACTCTTACTCGCAACGAACACCCGATTTATATGCTATGCATCTGAGAAAGTTGTGTTGGACATTTTCGATGTTCCTAATATAAGTTACAATGTGTCCCCCTCAAAAGCAAAATTGACCTGTCCGAGCATTTTTGCGTCAAGTTACAAAAAAAGGAGAAAAGCAAGGTGCATACTTTTCGTTGGACCACTCTGTATATAGATATGTACAGTAAGAAAGGATTTTTAAATATTCCAACTGGAGAGCCCCCCCTGAAGATAAAGGATGCGCGTTTACATATGAATATTACCTTTTCATTATTTCTCCGTATCGCTATATTTTCGGAAGCTGAAATTTTGTTTGCAGGTTGGTTTTGTGTTGTAGATATACAATAAGAAAGGAATTCTAAATATTCCAGCCAGCCAGCCGCGGTGGAAAAGGACGGTAGCCGGTCGGTTCGGCGTGGGTGCTTTATTCACCCACTCAAATCCACCGCCGTGTTGGTCGGTGGTTCAAGCCCCGAATTTATATTTAGTATCAGCATTGCATTCTTGGGGAACTGGGGCGGTCGCTAGTAAATTAGATTCTGTTTTTACCACTTTTATTTGTAACTCTTATTTATTACAAATAAAAGTGGTAAAAAACATAGAAATTTTCATTTCTCTTTTCATTATGATCTACTACCACGTAGTAAAGGCTACATCCATCAATTTATTGAAATTATATTCAATTGCACGCATTCATAATGCGTGCGCATTTATAATAGAATCTAAAGAAATGTCAAAAATAGAACACAATTTATTATGAAGCCTTCTCGCGCGTTATTTCGAATGAACTGACGGTGAACATTCGTGACATTCTTACAAATATGATAGAAAGAGTAAATTATACTCCTCTTCATTCGTGAAATACACATTTACACATTAAGAATGCAAATAACAAGATGTAATCACTGTTCAAGTGAAAAACAATTACAATTTTTGAATCATAACATTTCGGCATCACCAAAAAGCTTTTCTCGAAATACAAGTGACATTTTTTATGCTTCAGCTATGGAACCGACAGGAAGAAATAAATAAAACTGAAACAAGAATCGGTGTGGGCGCCCAAATGAAAGGTGACAAAAATATAGAGTTGATAGAAAATAAAAACTACAGAAATGCGGTGCGACGGAAATGCAAAATTAATTTGAGAATATCAAAAAATATAAGAGGAGAAACAGAAAAGAAGAACTTGATTCGTTTCGTTTATTTCTGATAGGTATTTTAGGCATCGGCCATTTCCAGCGTTTAAAAATACTCGTAATTCTGTTATGGTCCAATGACAGGGATGCAACACGCGTGAAAATATTATATATTTCATGTACACTGTTTGCTTGCTGCTGGGCGTTTTTACATTTTTTGGCAGGGGTAAAAGATACTTCATAATTTCTGCAAGAAATTATAACGGTTGTGGTTGAAGAGTTACTAAAATAGCGTAGAATAAATCTTCCACTTCTTTCTGGTGCAACTGGATTGAAAAAATTGCTTGTTTTGGATGAAAAGTTACTGAAAATTTAAAATTATTCTAATCACGAATACTCTGACCCGTTACTTGATAAGAATTGATAACACTATCCATGATAGATTGATGGATGTAGCCACGTAGATACTACGTGGTAGTATCAACATATCAACTGAAACTGAAGCTCTCATTTCTGATGTCATTTATAGTGGTGATTTTTCGCGCACTTTCTGTAATGGTGTTTGTGTATTTCTAAAGCTTCCAAATACATTCATGTTGAATAATGATTAAACACATAGCATTGAAAGGCGCCTAAACGAAGCCATATCACCCAAATCGCGCGGGAAGTACATAGAAATGAGAGCTTTAATTTCAGTCAATACGGCAAGAAGAGTAGGTACTTCGACCACGCCACTGAAGATGACTGTCGCATTTGCAATTGAAACGTTTGGAGAGTCTAACCAAAGAATACCACGACAAAAGAAGGAAACCAACCAAAACATTGACGCCAGCCGTGAAAGCCTACATTGCCATAAATAAAACTTTTATATTCATACCATCATCATTCATTTTCACGCAGCTTCTTCCTGCGAAATCGTTCTTTTCTAGTATAATGTTCAGAAGCTTCACAAACTATCTGACTAAATAACAAAAGAATGTAAATTGTCACGGCCAGAGAGAACTGTGTGAAATCTATTTTCCAGCTTTCTTGGCCGTGGTCTATAGGTTTTTATGCCTGACGTATTGGCTACTACTGCAGTACATACATACATTATCAAAAGAATGTGGCGAGTTGTTGTTCGCGTCGTTTCGACCGCGTTAACTACGATGACTTGTTTTATATTATTATAAGTGGGTGTAACTGACTTTCTCTCAATTGGATTACCTGGCCTTGTTTGTGTACCTCTGAGGACAGGTAGCCAGATTTTATTGATGTTCATTGACTCTTCTTTTCAATCGAAATTATTCCTATTGCCTCTCTATATACTCTTGGATATGGCGATATGTTTGATGTTAACGTACATCTAATTAATGGAGGGAAATTCTGGTACCATTGAAGCTGCAAAGGAGCAGGCAGAAAATAACTTCCAGGTAAATTTTCGGATGTTTCGATTGTTAGTACCCACAATCGTCTTCGGATGATGACTGGACTTATTTCATCGAGAGATGACTATTTATAGGTCATTCGAGTGCTTTCACCTATCTCTATATGACCTATCCTTTGGAGAACTAAGTCTAGTCATCACCCGAAGACGATTGTGGATACTAACAATCGAAACGTCATGAAGTAACTTGGCTTGAAATCTTTTAATTTTCATTTCTTTATAATTGTTCAATTTTCAATTGTTGCTTTCATTTTATTTTATTGTAATTTCATTTCAGGTCTTTTGCTTAATATAATTGTTATTTTCAGCTC
>NW_019292817.1:0-46221 GCF_000500325.1 Leptinotarsa decemlineata
TATTTTTGAACTGTTGATTTTAATGTTATAATTAATTATATGTTAAGATTTTTACATAGATAAATATTTTTTATTCGCTATCTGACAATAATAATGGCACGTGTTTACAAATTTTTTCCTACATATAAAAATCTCTTGAAATGTGTTGCAGTTGTGTATCGTATACTTCAGATGTCATGTATTCCTTCAAAAACATCATGTAAGGCGTTACATCATGTTATCGAGTGGGCTTTTCAAAGGTATCACATATGTCCGTCTACTGGTTCGAAAAATTGTCGAACTAAAATGAGTTTTCAACTAATATTAGGTTTCAGCAAGATGAGGTACCTCTTCATTATAATAAGCTGGTTTGACAAGCTGGTAGATAACAATTACCCAAACCACTGGATAAGTAAACGTAATCCTTCAGAATAACCCGCTGAACCACCTGATTCGACACTAAAATTTACGTTACACAACGGAAGTCTACTCCAAACTTCATTATTGTCAGGAAGTAAATGGTGACCAACTTAAACATTTACTAAAAGAAGTGAAACGAGACTAGAATACATTTTTTTTCAATTAATAATATTTATCGCTTGTTTGTAAATCTTTAAAACTAATATAGAATGTGCTAAATAGACTGTCCAAAAAATGCGGTACATTTTATGTTTTTTCAAAATATATTCATTGGAAACAGGTAAAAAATTACGAATAAGCAATGACGAGTGAGCAGATAGATTATCGTGGTGCAAAAGCCATGAATTGTTTCTACATTTCTTCGTATTGCTTCTCGGAAGCGGGGCATAACTTCAGGACAATACTCCTCATGGACCGTTTTTTTGATCTTAGCTCTTCTGTGCTCTTTCATTGGGACGATTGGAAGTTGGTTTCGGTGTCATAATCATATACCCATGATTCGTCACTAGTTATACCTCTGTTAAGCAAATCTTGTTCGTCGTTGACGTCATTGTGCAATTCTTGAGCGATGCTCATGAGACGGTTTTTTTTTTGGTAAAAATTCAGCAATTTTGGAACAAACTTTGCTGAGACACGCTTCATGCCCAAAATTTCCCAAAAAATTACATGGCATGAGCCAACTAATATACCGACATCCTCAGCAACTTCTCTAATAGGCATTCAACGATTCTCCGTAACAATTTTTCTAATATTTTCAACATTATCATCGGTTGTTAATTTGCTGGAGCTTCCAGGGCGTCATACACATCTTTTCGACTTTCTGTGAAAAGTTTGTACCACTTGTAAACATTTTTCTGACTCTCACCGTATGCCACTGTCAACATTTCAAGTGCTGTTGATGCAAATGCAAATTTGATGCAAATTCTTTCATCCTATTTTTTTCGATAGCAGAAAACGCAAACACGTAGCCCGCGTAATTTGAACATCCACTTAATTTTTTGAACAGTCACGATTCGATTATCAAAAATGAAATGACGTTGAATGTAGGATAACTATCGCTAAACGGATTATCACGAAGTCCCACTTTCTATTTAAAAAAAGTTGGTACCTCCTTCTTGGCAACGAGTGATGCAACACTTTTATCGTTCTCATCAAAAAGTACTAAAAATTATTTAATTCAGGTACATTTTATTCGACCTCATTGTTCCATTCAGAAGTTGAGAGGGGGACTATTTAGATTCGTCCTGTATAAGAATATCTATCAATCGACTGACTTTTCACAAGGGGTACTTTACCATTTAAGTACAAAACGATCTGTCTGAACATTTGCCTGAAATATGTTTGACAACTAGTTTACAGAATTTATCGTTATTTTCAGAAGAACTGTATGACTACTAATGAAATTATATATGTCTACATACTGGTGTTTCTCTGATGAATTGGTCTTCGTGATTGTCATCTCTAATTGCAACATTCCCTGACGTTTAAAGTAATTGGTTGTGGCCAACGGTGTGAAATGTTCTTGTCAAATCAACAAATATACACAACGATTTAATACTCAGCATCTCTTTAGTGAATCAACATACATATTTTTCAATCTGATAATTGGCGTTCAACTTAGATCGATCGATCCTGAATCCAATTTAATTCTCCGACGGGATAAGCTGAACATACTTTTTTGCCTACTTGTATTATTGACAAGAACATTTTGTAAAAACGTGTATTACTCGGAATAGTTCTGAATTAGCAATACTAAAAATGCCTTAAAAGAAGGCACCTGATGAAATCATATAGAGTAGGCCAGCGAAAACATATTGCAAGATTAGTTTCAGTTTCAAACGTCCTCGACACATTTCAGAGGGCGTTAAGATGGAGGCAGATTTTAGCTTCCGAAACGTTGAGATAAATATCTGTATAATTTCCGTTTTTTTTTTCATAAGCAAAATTATTAAATTCGACAAGTTACTGATGAAATAAAATGAATATTTATGTTAAACGGTTTTATTGGAAAAACTGATGATAATGATGAAAATAATGTCCTAAAAACTAAAAAATAATTCGGAATGTCCTAGGGCGCAGTCATCATAACACTCTCCTCACCAATCTACGGTATTGATCAGATTGAAAAATAATGAAATCGTTGGGCGTAGCGTAACCTGAAAGAATATTATTATTTTATCTGATCAATACCGTAGATTGCCGAGGAGAGTGGTGTGATGACTGCTACCTAAGACCTTCCGATTTATTTTTTAGTTTTTAGTACATTATCTACATCATTATTATCTTTTATTTTTCAATAAAACTGTTTAACATAATTTTTATTACTAATTTTAATTTCAAGATTGTAGTTTCTAGTTTTATAATTCAATTCTTCATATTCTGTTTGGTTCATTTAGTGCCTCAGTGTTACAAGTTATTTTCTTATCCGCCATTTTGTAGTTGCGGCCATCTTGAATTTGCATCTTTTTCAAAGTGTAATCTGATACCCATATTGATGTAATCCACCATTTTGCAGCTGCGACCAGAGTTTATTGAATTGTATCGTCATCAAAACTAAATGTATGTACCAAATATCAGATCAATCTGTCAACAGGGAGGGGGGGTCAAACTTCAATTACTAAATTTGAGCCAAACAAACAGGGCAAGCTAAATGAAACCGTTCGTAAAACACATTTCTTTGTGAAAAATACTTCAAATTAACGGGGTGAACTAAAAAGTTTGCCCTTTCTACACCTATAATTTTTATAGTTTTTCAGATCGAGGAAGGTAAAAATACCCAGAAAAGGTCGATAAAACCTCTGATTTCCTTTACAAATAAGTGACTCTCATTCAATATGTGTAAGAGATGAAATAGTGGTATTTTGGTATCATTGATATTTCTAAACCAATTGACCGATTTTTAAAAGCAATACAATAATAGATAGAGAAATAAAAGCGCTGTTAAATTGAACTTCACTTTCTATTTAAAAAAATGGGGTATACACTTCGCTCAGAGAGTTGAAGGTTTTGCACTGAATTTTGAGTCAAAACTGCCCTCACAAACATATCTTGATTTTTTATTTTTTCAAAAGGTTCATTCTTCGGAAGTTTCGCATTGCGATACGTTTTTGTATTGTTGAAAATGTACAAAAAATATAAAACATCTAGATATTTGGTGTATAAATAAATACTGATAGACGGAAAACTATATGAATATTCTCTGTTTGTTCCCGCTTTCATGAAAATCTTCGGGGTGCGATTACATTCTTTTCGTTCAACGGGTTTCTGAATTTTTATGACAAGATTAAAATTCTACTGGAAAAAACGTAAAGCGAACGCATTTTGGAGGCGTACGTCTTATGTTTTCCCTCAGGTTATTTCATTCCTCGGATTTCACGAATATAAAAGGCACCGAATAGAAAATGGAAATGGCTTTTAGCCGTTCAAGTTCTTTTTATTGTTTCTCCTTCTGCACGATTTCTGATTGAACCCGTTTCCATCAGAACCGTATTCCCGTCACATCAAAGTCATAACCTCATCGAAACCTTTTCAGCGAGCTGAAGTGAAACTTGTCATTGAAAGCGATCGATTTGGTCGAATATTTGAAGTTTCTTTAAATTTTTTTTGCCCGGTATTTGAACCGGAAGAAAGCACAAGAACCATTAGAAATACAAAATATAATAGTGATGTTTTCTTTGTCTGTGAGTCAAGTTGATGATGTGTATTGATGGTTCTATCAGATATTTATGTATATTTTTATTTATATTGAGGATATGCCATCTGAGCATGGTGAACAGCTGTTTTTGAGATTTGTTATCATTTCAATTACTTCATTTTGCGTTACTGGCTTTACAAATATTGTTGATTGTATGGTTGGGTCTTTGAGGAAATTGTTAGGTAGAGATCCGACTTTGTCTATATTTTAGCCATATCGGAGATGGATTGTTTAGTTTTTTTTATTTGTTACATCTTTGATGAGTTCCCAGGTCTTTTTGCAGTCGCCATTCAAATAATCGAGTTTTAACTATTTCAACAGGTTAGTTCTAATGATAATGATATGTTAGTTCTCAACAGATAATATCTTGCCAATATTTCATTTTACTTTTTAAATAACACGCTTGGGTCACAATACACAATGCAATAATGACCTTCGACTTTTTCTATTTGTCAAATTGTTCCATAACGTAATAAAACCAGTGTTAATACTCCTTTTCCGTATTCTTAGTGGTCATCAGAGCCAACGGCGAATCACTGATTCGTAACGCCCGAACAACTCGAGTTTTTTTGGTTCTTACATTTTTTAAGCGCCATTCCAATACGCGGTACTAAACTAGACTCCACACATTACTCGTTTAATCTGCCATTTCCTGGTTCTCATCAGCTAGGAACAGAATTTCATGGTTCTGTAGAATTCATTTTATTGTTTAATGGTATTCCAAAGGTGTAAGTCGGGACTGAACTGTTACGAATAGCTCACGATCTGGTGAAGTAACACATAATTTGAATAGGAGTAACGAGTAACTGTAATTTTTTCTAATATTTTCTGCTTCCTTGGCATTTTCACACTTCATAACATATTCTGATGTTTTTTCAAAGCAAAGGGTGTTGCCAGCATAAATGCAGCAGAAGAAAAGACAATTGAAGAAGAACGTAGAAAGCTCATTCCAATTATTAAAACGGTCATTTTATGTGGTGCCCAGAACATACACTCGACGAGGCACAGAAACGATGGTATTATTGAGACAACTGGAAGCTGTTTCAGCAAAGGAAGTTTCAGAGCACCGCTGAAATTTAGAGTTGACGCTGATGATGACGGTCTAGCCTCACATATATCAAATGATGTAAGGGATGCCCTCAATTTATTTTGAATGCATGTTATGGATTTCAAAACAAAATATTTTCTAGGATATAATGATGCCAGGACAGACAATTCTGCTTCGACAAGTTTGTTGGGGATTGAAATGGGCACCAATATGTCTTGGCACAATCACTTTGATGAAATGAATAAAAACACTCTTTTCTAATTACCACTAGTTGACAACATTACAACCAGTGGTAATTAGAAAAAAGTAATTTTATTCATTTCCACTTACCATTTTCAACTACCACTAGTTGACAACATTACAACTAATGGTAATTAGACAAAAGTGTTTTTATTCATTTCATTAAAGTGATCAGTAATCACCACAAAATGAACAAATCATCAATCACACATATCTTGGCACAATCATGTCACTGGAATTGCAAAGGCTGCTTCTCAAAAGCTTGGAACAATGTTCCGAACCAGAAAACAGTACACACCTCAGCAACTTTTGATGCTTCATAAAGCTCAGATCAAACCATCTTTGGAGTATTGTTCTCATGTATGAAGCTCCGCCCCTATGAATACCCTGAAGCTGCTAGATTCCATTCAGAAAAGAACCATCTGCCTGATTGGAGACTCAAACATCACTTGCAACCTTGACAGTCTGGAACATCGAAGGGAGTTTGGGGATTTCTCTATATTTGGCCAATTTGATTCCACCAAGAGCGATACATATCAAAAATACGCGTCGGATCGTTTCGAGCTTAAACTCAGTACACCTCAAACTTTACTGTTAAAGAACTCTTTCAGTTGGAGAACTACGTGTATGTGGAATAAACTTCCTGAGAACTTTTTTCCAAATGAATTTCAATCCCCAGCGATTCAAATCCCATGTCTATCGCTACTTGCACCGCTATTGGAGCGCCTTAAGGATTTTCCTGTAGTGCGTGTGTTCTATCCTTAAAGAAAAAGTCTACCTATCATTTGGTCAAATACTGAAGTATTATTGCCAGTCATTACATACAACATAATCATTTAAATTCTGAAGAAGTTAACCCTTTGTAGCCGGATGCTATCTTCACATAAAGTTAATGGTTAATTGGATAATACATTTGCTGTCCAAAATTTCACTACCAAGTTTTTGCGTGCGTAAACACGGAAGTGGAGTTATTAACCATTCCAAGTCAAATCCTAAGTGCAATGTTTTTACAATAAATGATTGTGAGTTCATGCACGTACTGTACACATGTAACTAACACATTCACGCAATACTCTTTAAAACTATAGATAAAACTAATTTCAGTAACTGACTGAATAAGTATTGAAAATGTCTATGTTTTTTACTATAAAAGTGGTAAAAAACATAGAAATTTTCATTTCTCTTTTCATCATGATCTCCTACCACATAGCAACGGCTACATCCATCAATTTATTGAATGTATTATCATCAATTAAAATTATTTTCAAAAAGTATATGAATTGATAAACGAGGTATTTGAAATGTATGTTCAGAGACTAATTTTTTGAATAGAACATACCAGTTGGATCTATGAAGTGATAAACTATGAGACTCCTCCCCAACCCGCCATGGAATATGTTATGTGGCTTTGCACTAGGCTATAATATAGATTTTTTTCAATGGCTAAGGTTTAGTATGTCCTGAAAGAAGCGAAACTTAGATAAGATACACCTTAATTTTCTTACGATGTAATCAACCTGGTGATTCCATTTTAGATAAGAGTCGATTATGACTCCAAGGTGAGTTACAGACTTGATTTGCAGTTGATTGTCAAGGAATTGACATCTGGGATAGAAGACTGGTAGCTAGCTACAAAATGGCACAAAAACAGTTTTTCCGATATAATCTTCACTAAAAATATTTTTGAGATCTCAAAATTTAAAAGTAGTATTTTTTGTCAACATAGTATTTTATATCCGCCCAAATAAGCTCTATTGAGTTGATCTCGCAGTGGTAAGAGCGACGTAATACTATTCTATTATGAGATTCAGCTATTTCGTCAAAAATGTATTTATTTTATTTGGTCTTACGTTCATTCACTCTCCTTTAAAGTTCTGCTTTTGCCATGTTATCATCGAATGGTATACTTTTCAAACGCATCCAGTCTTGGATTACAGCTTTTTTGTGGCTGTAGTAGGAATTTTTCCAGCGTTGGGATTGGGGACAAAAACAGTTTTGCTGGTTTTGTCCCCAACCTTTTCTTTTTCCTGGAAAAGGATTTTTTTTGTTTAGTTGGAATACGATAAGCGTTTCTTTTCATATGAATGTGAACAATATGTATGTTTACAAACATACATGGTTTCTCGAGAGTATAATAAGGTGATTCTTACCTTAAGAGGCCATCTGAATGGGCTTGTCTTGGAGAAAGAAGTTATCGATTCATCAACCCAAATTTTGGACTTGGTGTGGCCTGCGGTCACCCACGTTCCATCCAGGTTATTTATTTTTCTATTCTCTATTCTGCAGGCTCTTATTTTCCTTAAATATTGTCGTCTTCACAATAATTTTTCTGCTTATTCGAGCATCAAACTATTTCTTCCTATTTTTGGCAATTCGATTCGAAAAAAAATTATGTGATTTCCTTCTTATCAATAATTTTCTTTCATGAGGGATATGACTTTGAAGTCAAAAACGATGATTTTGTTTATATTCTCTCATGACTTCATAAACATTTGAAGGAAACAGTCCAGTAATGTTTCCTACTTTTCCCACGATTTCATCAACGGACAATAAAGGATTTGCTTCAATTTTACTTTTGTAAATGTTCATAATTACATTTTTTCATTAATATTAAGGTGCAGTTTTTTGGTCTCTTTTAAGGTAGAATGTAGGAACACGAATTGGCAGTTTCTTCAGCCGTATCATTACATGAAATTTCAAAAATTTTGAACTTCAAAACACCGTATATGTACACATAACAAGCGTTAAAACGTAACTGACTACTCCGACACTATAACAATGAATTCCGCCAGCCGATTGCCGTTTAATCTGATTGGCCAGCATGAGGAGGCTTGTTTATTTCACCCAATAAATGCAAAATGCGTGGTGATCATGCTTTGATCACGCATCTATCGTTGTTTGGGTTGATTTGTTCGTTGGATGGATATAATTTAGTTAAAACCAGAGCCTAAAAGCAATAAATCAAACCAGAGTGTTCAATACACAAGCTAATATAAAGTTAATCACGTGTTGCGGTTTTGTAATGAAAATCTCGCAGTGGATTTATCAAGTATCGGCTAATTTCATCATAAATAATGATTACACTCACTGCGTGATTAATTTTTAACAAGCATCTCTTAATTTCTATTGAAATATTATTGTGGACCAACAACTGCGTGATTGTTATTCTCTCTTTGACACTATCGGCAACAAATGATATTGTTTCTTTTGAAATAAAAGTTTGAATCATTCAAATCAAATGGAGTTTAATAAGATTCAAATACCAAGTGGGTTTAGACGACCTCCAGTTACAAGTCTAACATTATATGAAATCAAAAATACGTATGTATTTCATTTTCTGTGACTTTATGGAAGTGCAGATTTTATATTTCTATAATATCCAGCCAAACGATAAGCATTTTTCAGAACGAAATAATTTTCTTGGAATATGACAGAACAATGGAAGTAGTGAGTAATTGTATATGAACACACCAATGAGTGATGCAAGTTGTTTGTTGTGATTTGTTTTGAAATGTATTTCCAGAAAC
Source organism: Leptinotarsa decemlineata (assembly GCF_000500325.1). NCBI lineage: Eukaryota > Metazoa > Arthropoda > Insecta > Coleoptera > Chrysomelidae > Leptinotarsa > Leptinotarsa decemlineata. The sequence goes on from NW_019292817.1 coordinate 8,909, forward strand.
AGATAATATATTCAGGAAATTCCTAAACTCGGCTACGTGTTATTTTGTTCGAATTATAAAAAGTATTCTCCTTATAGTGTGTGCTCAAAAATTATGCCTTTTCATAAATCAGGCTGCCTCCCCTACAACAACCTTCAGAAGTATTTAGACAGCTTGTCTGACCCGAGGAATGACAAGAACATTTACATTTAATTTTGCGATCGCAAGAATGAATTTGATAATATATACAGCTGGGAGTATTTGAATTATGGTAGCAACTCAAGTTGGAAATACATATTTCCGTGATATATTACCGTATTTTCATGTATCATTTCGAGGGTAAAGTTCTTCGCACAATGACTTGTGGCGCCCTCTGTTGTCGTGTGACACAGGTTACACGGTGCGAAACGCAAAGGTGCGCACGCACTAATTTGATTTCCGTTTTGGCTTGTATATTATTATTCTTCCTGAAAGATGTGTTTGTGAACATAAATTGTTTTAATTATTACGATGTTATCCTCTGAAATTGATGATGATCCAGAATAGAAGCCAGCGGAAGTGACAAGAGCCGTTTCTCGTCTATCAGTTCGTGCTGTGCTGGTAAAATGGCGTAAGATTGAACTTATTGCAATGACACGAGAAAATACCATTACTTGGGCAATGAGTAGAAACCTACTCCATGGTTCATAAATGTAGGAACCATCGCGTTTTCATGAATTTTTTCATTAATAGAAAATATTATAAACAATCTCTAAAAAAGTGTTTGCTCATTTATCGAGTGCAAAAAAATTGTATTTGCTGTTTATATTATCTCTCTTTTCATTAATAAATGATATTATCATTATCAGTATTATAATTTATATGCCCACGAATGGAAAGAACTTTCTCACGTACTGGTTAGATTAGAATAGGTTAGGGTAGGTTAGGTTGCGTTAGGTTTGGTTGGGATAGGTGAGGTTATGTTGTCAATGAAAATATTCTCAAGCGGCGATGGAAGCTCTTGGCTCCTACCGAGCAACGTCTAAATTGGTAGCAAACTGCCAAAAACCACTCTTCTCGATAGGAAGACTTAACAGATTGTCTCTGGTCTGGATTCCTGGCCATACTGGCCTGGAAGGCAATTAGGCTGCTGACTCCCTTGCAAAGGAGGGTGCTGCAAGCAGCTTCACCGCTTCAGGCTTTGCCAAACAAACATTGAACACCTGGATGGCAAGAATATTTATGGACTTCTGGTAGAATATTCCAGGATTGGCTCATTCCAAGGCGTTTATTCATCCTTCGAAGCTTGATACCAAACAGTGGTTGGACTGTTATCCAACAGTAGGGATGAACTACGATGTCTAACAGGTCTTCTTACAGGCCACTGTCATTTTAATCATCATATGCAGAGACTTGGACTGTCGGAAGACAGTGTGTGTTGCCTCTGTTTGGAAAATGATAAAACAGCAGAGCAGATACTTTGTGCCTGCCCCAGTGAGGGCCGAATCAGGTTTTTAGAGTTCGGCAGAACCGTACTCTTGCCATCTGACCTGAAAGACCACTCACCATACAAACTAATCGGCTTCGTTGAGAAGCTGGGTTTATTTGGTCGAGTGTGAATAGGTGTGAGCCACAATAAACCCTTGTGGGTTGCGGTGGAGCGTCGAATAGACCCACTCACTTTGGACCTAACCTAACATAGGTTATGTTAGGTTAAGTTAGTTTAGGTTAGGTTTCTAATATTTTTATAGCCATTTTAATAAAATTTTGAATTTTGAAAAAATATTAGCCTTTTCGCACCTCCACTGACACTGTTTTTTGACTCATCATCCCCTATCATGTCTACTGTGATGATTTGTTCTTGTTTCGACTATGGTCTCATAAGGAACTTTTACCCAATTCGAAACTAATTCACAAAAAAATAGGGCATAAGAGAATACATCACGCTTTCGGGAATATTCCCGTGCCCTACATGAATCATTTATTCAATAATAGTCTGTCGCTGAGTTAACTGAATATTTAAAATTCAATTACACTCTCAATTCCATATGATTATATTCAAAGTATGTACAATAGCAATTTACTTGCGAAACGAGGTTTTGGCGGCAATAATACACTTAGAACCAAAAAACGCATGTGATATTGTCACAAAATTGAGGAAGCAATTGTCTATCTTTAAATTGAAAGGGGTATATTTTTAGGGGAGATTAATTTTTGGGAAAGAAATGTCTTTCTATTCTTCAATCTTTATAGAAAATATCAGGTCAACTTCCAAAGTAAGGAAGAAAACAATTAATTTCAAAATAAACAAAATAAACTTGTTGTAGATGATGCATAGGAGTTACTTTCAGACACAAACTGAAAGGAAAAGCCACTTAAAAAAGTTCTTTCGAAACAATTAATTTCATATGAATATTAAATTATACAAAAACCACTTTTTTCTATTCATTTTGTACTCCACACAATCATATATGATTCACAGCTACACAATATAGTATAGAACACTGATATTCTCCATGGTTGACATCGATGTTTCGGAATAAGACACATGTCTTATTGCCTCTTCAGCTTCAATCTGGATAACATTTCAAAATGAAAGATTCCATTCATAACATTACATTGGAAGTTTCTCACATTCTTGCATTAAGATAAAGAAGTAGAAAACCAAAAATGTACCCCTTTCAAAAATATGATAGAACTGACCTATACTTGAAAATACATCATAACCTTTTCAAAAAACATAATTTAATGTGAGATTTCCAATTGAAAATGTACGAAACCGCGACATGAGTTTCGCTATACAATAGCATCTTCGGGTGTCACAAAACACATATTCAAATATTTTCGCCAAAATCGCACCTATGGGGCGTAATTTTGCATGAATATATCTTTCGGTGCAATTTACGTAACGTACAAAAAATAATTTCTGTGAAAGATATTGCGATTATTTGCAAATAATGGCCAAAATGAATCGTTAAAGTTGACGCCCTGATGTTTGTATCAGTTAATTTTCTCCGTCTAACCTCCCGATTTCAACGTAGTCCTTTATTTTGAGTATACTTCTCCAAAGTTTCAAACAGAAGTTTTGAAAACTGAGTTTGTGATAAATCTTAACTCTTCGACGTATATAAATAATTTTTTATGAATGTATTTGTTTTCACCACATTTATTAATTTTTTGATATAACCAACATGGTACCCTATACCCACTGGGGTAACAGAATAAAAATATCATCAAAAATATAATCATCATAATCGATTCAGAATTGATGAAGATGTTCATAAATAAAGGGGTGGCGATATAAAAAAAATCTCAGCTCCTACTTCAGCTAGAATATTTTTTTCCAAATATGTGTTTTTGCTAGCTGTAATAATATGTTGGTGACGAATTGATATCTTGACAATTCGCAAAGTCATATCTATGCAAAAAACACTCTCCGAGTGTTGAAATTTTGATCTTGACGGAAAAAATTCACTAGTAATACAGGGTATTCCATATTCGATGGTCTATTAGACGTATCAGAGAACAAAAAAAGATGAAAGTTTGGTTACCGATGTAGATGGCTGTGACCTATCGTTTGAAAATGTTTTCATTGCCGCGTTGTTGCCACATCCACATGTAACAGACATCAACCTGGAAATTGCAAATGGAACACCCTATATATTATATCAATTTTGAATTCTGCATCGAAATCCAAGTTACTTTTGTGAACCATGTTCTATACCTATCTCTCACCGTTTTTGAATTAATAATCATTTTGTAATTTTTTTTTGCAAAAACATGCAAACATGATATTTTTAATATTTAATATCGCATGAATTAACTGATAAATCGAACTCAAATTCTGGCAACATTGAGATGAGGTATGGTGGTCATTATTTCAGAACGAAACTCAAATCTTATTTTATACAGAGTGTCTGAAAAATACGACTCAATTTATATCTTTGAAAAACGACCATAACTATTTTTTTCAAATGTAACACCCTGTATATTATTCAATTTTACAATTCAGCCAACCAATGTGAACAATTTTGATCCACTATGTCCTATACCTATCTCTGACCGTTTATAAGATATGAATTCTTCTATAATTTTTTTGCTTCTATACAAATATAACATTTCAATTACAAAAGTCGACGAAAAAAGTATTTATTGAACACATTGAGTAATGAATAATAACTTTATATTAGTTCAGAAAGGTTTAATGGAATACATGAATGAAATTTCATGGTGGGTGAATGACAAACATTACTATTTTGACCGAAGAATGAACACTTTTCAAAATTAAATTGATAACAAAATTAATTCTACATTAAAAAACAAGAGATTATATTGTGAAACTAGCTTCGCAATTATTTGACATTTGATACTGACATGACAAAAATTCACTAGCTCAAGTGCTTGAAATGCTGACCATTCGCTTGTAAACATTGATGGATTGATGATGTTATTATATTATCAGTTGTGAAATAAATGAATATAAAACGAATTTAGGATTTTAAGAGTTCGAATAATTATTATTATCCATCTTCGCTATTCAATATGACAGTCAAACTATTTAAACAAGTTATTGTCAAATTCATTATTTTGTTTTTTGAATCAGGCTTAGATCATGACACACTTAGATCATGATCCTTGCCGAAATTCAGTTGCGAAATTGAAAATTAATGTTTAAATTAACACTCTTTTGATATTGTAGTAGATTATTGGAACTATAAAAAGATTCACCATATGTATTGCATTTCTCAGACTGAAGTATTTCTTGAGTATTATGCACTTGATTTTTAATTTTATTGAAAATTTTATGCTTGCATAGGATAAATTTTTTTAGAAATAGTTCATATATAATAAACGGTCAGTTATAGGTATAGGACATAGTTGATCAAAGTTGTTCACATTGGTTGCCTGAATTCGAAAATTGAATAATATACAGGGTGTTCTATTTGAAAAAAAAATAGTTATGGTCGTTTTTCAAAGATACAAATTGAGACGTATTTTTCAGACACTCTGTATAAAATAAGATTCGAGTTTCGTTCTGAAATAATGACCACCATACCTTATCTCAATGTTGCCAGAATTTGAGTTCAATGTATCAGTTAATTCATGCGGTATTAAATATTAAAAATAACATGTTTTTGCCAAAAACAAATTAAAAAACGATTATTATTTTAAAAACGGTGAGAGACAGGTATAGAACATGATTCACAAAAGTAAATTGGATTTTGATGTAGAATTCAAAAATGATATAATATATAGGGTGTTCCATTTGAAATTTCCAAGTTGATGTCTGTTACATGTAGATTTGGCAACAATGCGGCGATGAAAATATTTTCAACATATAGATCACAACCATCTACATTAGTCACCAAAATTTGAAACACTCATCTTTTTTTGTTCTCTAGATACGTCTAATAGACCATCGAATATGGAATGCCCTGTATAGCTGTAACATTTAAACATACATAAGGACATATTGTAAAATAATAGAAAGGCCAATTGTAAAATTAATTTAGGGTGGTACACTTGTATGGGTGGTATTACTGATTACCTACCTGTATGATGTACCTAATTAGTATAAGTAGCTTTAGTTTTGAGTAGTTATTAGTTTTATCTTCCTCTTGAAGATGATCACTTGTGATCAAAACACGTGTCGAGGTGTAAAAATAACGATTTGGTGTTGGGAAAAAACTCCGGTAATATTCACGTATCTAGATATTCTACTTTAAAAAAGGAAAATGATCTTTGTTTTGTTATTTATTTATATAGAGGAAGATAGGTTAGGTGCACAAAATGTCATATGTCACAGAATGTTTCGGAACTCGGAACATAAGTAAACAGAACATCACGCCTCTGAAATATGTCATCTTTGTCTCAAACAGGCAACATATTTATTGTCCTTTATTAGCTATAACCGATGTCACCAAATGGTGAAGTAGAAACGAATCCCTTTAAATGTTGAATGCATTATTTCATTCCTCTTTTGTAAGTATTTAAATAATTTTTTTAAAGAGAAAGGTTGAAATGATAAGTTTAAAATGCGTTGTTTTAGAGCTTTTTTATGAAAACTACTTGATTTTCGTCAGGAGGAACATTTCCCATTATCAAAGACATATTTTGTCCACAATTTCCTTGTTGAAATCTACCGTTTTTCGACATGAGACCGCAGAGCCGGCAACCGAGTCACACGATTTAATTGACGCGGCTAAATACATTAACTGTTCGTCGCGTATTCTTTTCGATTTCAATGAAATTGCTTCTATTAGGAATGTTTCGACTACAATTAAAAATTAGTTTCGATTGAGATTTCTGAATAACATATATTTTGGATGTACTAGTATATTACTTGAAGGAGATAATCTATTTAAAACGACAGCACAATTCTGAAATATAGGTACCCTCAATCATAAATTTGTATCAGTTTACTCACTGCTTCCTCTCCCTAAGTGGCATTTCAAGTAAACAATCTAACGTGGATCCGATAAACGTTGATAGAGTGTACAGGTATGCAAAATTCTACGCGAACGAGAAGATAAAAGAAGCATAAAAGATCAGATTCAGATAAACATCAATGGATTCATTTGAGAAAGGATTACATGCGAATGAACCCATTTATCATAAATTGTTGAACAGGTGTCGGAACACGAAACGTGAATTGTGAAAAGGTGGCGAAGTAAGCGAACACAGAATTTCAATTGAAAAAGGAATGTTGAGAAAGGATCGAACCGTAATATTATCGCTAGTACAAGGCCTTGTTACGTGCTCTTTTTCGGATGATTGAGAGGTAATGCAGATAGTCGTGAGCACACGAGATTAAGATTTTCTCACATGTTGATTAAAACGCACCCATTTGAAACAATCAAATAAAAATACTGGTCATCTTTTATGTATAGTAATTAGTTTACTTAATCCCGTTTTATCTGTTCTAGATGGATTTATCGTCTTCAGGTCATAGGTCATTCGATAGGCCTTGGATTTACGCCCAAAATTGAATTAAATTTATCGATGATGTGTTATTCGTGACCCACTCAGACGCTGGGAAACATCAATGAGAAATCTAAGTGATTATTTATTTATTTTATTCATTCAAAGTAAACCTACAGAATGATATACAATTCCAAATGGCATAAAATAATATCAATATAATTAGAGAATATAAAAAAGAGGAAAAAACAAGCACAAAGTAAAAAATTGAAACTAGCTACTGGGGTAACTTGAGATTATCAAAAGTAATTGATCTTACGAATAGCTTGCTTTTTGAACTGGGCAAAGGTCAAATGTTCATTATTGTGTGGATTGGAGTTTGTTGTAGAATCATTTGATTAGGATCCTTTTTTATTGAAAGTGATTTCATTTGGTGCTTCTACAGGAAATATCACCCCGGCGTTGCTTGTTGAGTAACTGTGTTTTTCGAAGTTGAATGTCTTCACTTATTTATTTCTTCTCCAAAAGTTTGTCCTGAACATTTCCTCCTTTTTTCAAACGGAGCTGTAACCCGCAAACCTTTCAATATGATTTGAGGTGCATGGTATTTCCCTAACATTAATCATGTCCTCATCAAAGCCTTCCTTTTCAGCGATATACTTTACGAGGTGCTATTCTCTGGAACCTTTTTCAACTCTGATTACACATAACCAGACTTTTTTGTCAGCGTTATCTTTACCAATATCTCCAGTATCCAAATTTTTTTCTTGGTCGCCGTGTCCTGTGGTTGACTACTTTGTTAATAATCTGTTAACTGCCATAATATGATATTCGATAAATCGGGAGTTTCTGGACTGTTACTGACTGTCATACAAACCCGTATTTCAATATTCCATCCTCCAGAAGAGTAGAAATATGTTGTTAATACGTATTTTTGATCCCGTTCTTCTCAATGAGTCCTGTAGTTTTTGTTCTGTTCTCCATTGATTTTGGCAAGTCTTTGAGTCACATTTGGACACCTCACTGGAATAGGTATTTCTTAATATCAATGAAACCAACAACAAGTTGTAAAAATCTGGAACAGGACAACTCACACAGGATCTCATCTGGCGTTCAAACCACCACAATTTTTCAGATAAGAGTTTCAACAAAATTGTTACTACTATTGAACAGTTCAATTGGTTCAAAATGTGTAACAGATTGTAATCAAAATATATTTATCTTCAATTCAACCTCCATTCATCCAAATCAGGTTAGTATGATGATTAGGTAAACAAAAAATTAATATAAATCCTAAATAATAGAATAACAGTTATTCATCCTGAATCCTGTGAAGAATTTCACAGAAGAATTTCAATTATCCTGATTCTTTCATTTGAAGTATAATTGGTATAAATTAGAGCGATGATACCTCCTCTTACGAAGACACCATCTATGGGTTCGACAGAAAACTCAATTCTCAAAAATCAAAGATAAACGAGGCTCTCCAAAAGGGTCAGTTGTGAAGCTAAGTTTCGACATCGAGATTTTTCCTTGTCTTTCACTGCAGAGTAACTAGTTGCCTCATCACTGGTGCCATGATGAACCACAAATGCTCAACTGTCCTTAAACAAGCCAAAGTAGATGAGGGTAATGACTTCTTCCCTTACAGAGTCGCCATCTATGAGGTCGACAGATAACTCAATCATCGAATATCAAAGATAAAGAATGCTGTAAAGATGTAAAAAAGTCAAGAGAAGAAATACAATGGGAAATCTTCCTCCTGACGAAAATCAAGTAGTTTTCTAAAACAACGCATTTTAAACTTATCATTTCAACCTTTTTCTTTAAAAAAATATTTAAATACTTAAAAAAGAGGAATAAGGATTAACGAGGTCTTACCTTTTAACGTGTAATTCCTAACACGGATTGGACGATAGCAAGTGAAGATCGATCGTTTAGACTAGGGCTTGAACCACCGACCAACACGGCAGTCAATTCGAGTGAGTGAACAAAGCACCCACACCGAACCGCTTGGCTACCGACCGATGAGATAAACAAAAGGGGAGAGCTACCTGTGTGTAATGATCTTAGAGAAAATTGGAAACCCATAAACGAAAATCATTAAGTAGGCCATAATATTTTTCAGTACTAACTCCTTATGCCAGAGATGGTCAAAATGGAAATTTGGAGAGTTTCTGTGTTTCTCGATTTTATTATTTCAAGGATGTGTCATCTATGAAAGGTCGGCTGTTGATCTGTGCTTGCAAAAACTATAATAATGGCTGTTCAACATTCAAAACCAATATTTAGGAATGCTGATAGTATAACAACTGTTTGGAAAATTCTTCTTCCCACAGTAAAAACTGATACCTGTACATTGATATACTCATGAATGGAAAAATTACACATCTCCTCTGATATATTGAAACGATAAACCCTAGATGTATTGTCGAGTGATTTTTTCTTTCAGAAATGCGTTGGTTTTTCATTTAAAGGTGCATATAAACAAGTTTCACCATTTCACCGCACGCCATATGCCTTCTCTTCATCTGTTCTTGAGTTGTGGAAACAAATCATTACTAGAATCACAGATGTTTCCTTTTCCTCAAGAAATAATGGTTTATTTGTTCGAGTGAAATATGTCGTTTTATGTCGTCACGAACGTTTTTTTGTTGGTTTGTATCAACGGATACAACGGATACAGGGCGTTTCAATCAAACCTTTCCTGTAAATCAGAAATAGACGTGTTATAAAAAATGTCGTAGCTTCACATCAGTTTTTGTTTCGAGAGAGTCCAATTTTGATAATAAATTCATACTCAAAACTCCACCCCACACAAGCAACAGCTACCCCAATTTTCAATGGCAGCAGGTGTCGAGGGAAACATATTTTGAATGTTCTTTTGTTTTTCTATACCAATAGAATTGTTGCAAAATTCGAGAAAATCGATATTAAATGCTTTATTTAAAAAAAAAAGGAAAATATTTTCTTCGGTTTCCTTTATTGATCAAAATTGACCAGAAAATAATAGTAATGAAAAGAAAATTACAATATAATGGACACTTCACGTCGTTAACCAGAAAAGAAATTTATTCTTCAAAATACACAGAAAAAGAGAATAAATTATGTTTCAGACACTCTAGAAATTAGAAAATAGAAATTGGATATTTCAGAAAATATTGTCTAAATATTTTGTAGGAGCAAAAATATTACAAGAACCTCGAAAATGACTCTGGTGAACACCTCAACATGCAGTAAGCAACTATTCTACAACGAAGACAAATGAGACGTTGTTCAAATGTACGTTGTTCAAGAATGCAATTATTTGTAATTGTATTTTTAATGAAAATCATTGATTTCTACGAAATGTTTGATATTTTTAATTTTTTGTTATTGAATGAATGGAACTAATTTTTTTTCTATTTGTATAAAGTGTTCAAATCTAACAAATTCCCACATGTTTTGTACAAGATGTAGACGTAGAACGCATATTTTATTTTTTGTAATGAATGCTTCATAATAAGATAAACTAGGAAGCTTCGAATCTTTCACTTTTTCAGTGACACAGAAAACTAAACCGCAAAGTATCTTATTTTTTTGTAGTGCAAGAGGTATACTTCAATGATGAAACTTCAAAATTTCCAGAGTGATGAAGTGAAAAATGGCATCTAAAAGTACAAGTATCCGTGAAAAAATTCAATTCTTGAATTTTTATTTAATAAACTGAGCAAACATCGTCATTTGCCTCTCATAACATCAAGTTGTTAGACAATATTTCCATAGATGACGTCATAATGCCGCCATATTGAATTTGAAGAAAATGTCTTCTACGGTGCCAATGGTGGCTTGTGGTACATCGTTCAGAAAAAAAATTATATTCAATGGAATGGTCTAAACCGAAATAGGTTTTCAACATTTTTTCAATCAGAAATATAGACTCCAAGGTACTATACGTTCGTTCCAAATTTAAAAAGTTTCACCCCAGAAACTGAAGGGCGCCATAAATTAGATGATAAAATCTTATGTAAATAATATGATTTGGTGCATAACATTGATTCGGTAATTAAGAGTGCTTGCTTATGAGAAGAATTATGAAAATTAGGTAAATTTTTTAATGTGTATATATAGAGTGGTTGAAGAGTTTATCCTGTTGAGTGTAACTGTTTGGAAATTAAAAATGTCTCCATTTTATATCTGAATTTATTAATATTATACATTTTGAACTCTTCTGGTAACATATTGTACATACGGACCTTTGAAAAATTTCTGTTCTATGCTGAGGCATGGTGGAGGTAGACTCGTTTTTGATATTCTTTTAATGGATTTGAGATGAGGAGTGAAGCAACGTATCAAGCTTCTTGGGTCGGAATATTCAAAAAGNCCTCAATTTATTGACGTTATATTTAATATGGAGGTCTCATTTCAAATTTGTGTCTAGAATTATTCCTAAGTATTTTATTTTCTTTTCAGAAAAGATGTGGAAAGGTGTATCAGTTTTTATTGTTAATTGATCGAACGGGGGTGCTCCAGCTGCATTACAACAGAATGGTAGGTAATGCGTTTTGTCAATATTCACCGTAAGTAGTTTCTTATCCAGCCAATATTTTGAGGGAGAATTCTGATTCAACTTTCATTTCCAAGGAATTCCAGTTGGAAAATCATATGTAATACACTTTGTCGGTTAGTACACACTTTTCTTGAACAGAGTTTACGACCTTGATACAAGCTTTCAGAGTCTTCTGAATGTTTTTCCTACGAATATAATTTCGTTCCTACTAATTGTGTTTTCCAATTCGTTGAACAAATGAAACAGGACATGGGATACCGTCTATTGTGTAGCTCCAGACCTTCATTATAGTCACTATGTATTCTCGACATATTCACTTTGTCTGCGAGATAAATACCCCATAAATTTCCGATTCGCCAGACTGTAAAAGTTTGTTTCGCAAAAAATAGAGTGACTGGTATGTATATTCATAACTGAACGTCGTGATTTGAGAATCTCGATAACGTCCTGTAGGTGGGTTTGTGGCTTGTATTATACGTCTCTTTATCGACTCATATACTTTGAATAGTTTCAATAGTGATTTCATCACCAATCTCCCGGATATTTTTATCTTCGCGATAGCCATGGGAAAAATTGGTAACCATTAGTTATATCTCCATTTATGGTTACGTTGAAAATTAAATAATGCCTTCTGAATTATTAGTTTACTGTCCAGTTTTTTCACAAGAACCTCAGAATGAAAATACTAATAGTTACCACGAAATCATATACCTCATAAAGCGATGAAAATGTTGTTCAGAATTATATGTGTTCAAATAATATTAATCTGAAGATATCAACTCTACGTACCTAGATGATGAACAAATTGAAATATTCATAATAACTGAATATTAACGTTTTCAATTAGATGATACTCTAACATTTAACTCACATTTTAATTATACCTTGATTGTTTTCTCCAGATTCGCATAAAATTTATAAAACAATTACTAAGAAAATTTTATTTTGTGAAAGGTGACTCGTAGGTCTTGCCCTAAACTGTATATTGGCTAAACAGGGAGAACATTTTCCCAAAGAATTAAAGAGCATAGAAAAGTAATTTTGTAAATAGAAAGACCAATTATTCCACATTTGCAAACCACCTTTTAGCAGAAGGATATGAGTTCAATCATGAATACGACGTATTACATTTAGAAGAGAAGAGTTTGAAACTCAATCTTCTAGAATGTTTAGAAATCAATAGAGTCAGGAATTCGGGTAATTAACTGAATGATCAATTAGAATTAAATAACTCTCCGTTATTAAATATTTTTTTGATGTGGAAACTGGGACATGAGCTCAGGTAATTTAATTAATTACAAACTTATGTAAAAATCAGGTACTTGAAATGTAGGTACTTCAAATTGTAAAATTGGGTATATTAAACATGGAATATGTAGAATATAGTTAGTAAAAAACACGCCCAAAGAAGCCATTGTATGGCGAAACACGTGTTGCGTTTTTGTTAAATTGTTTAGTTAAATTGTTTAGTGAAAATCTCACAATAGAGTGTTTTCTGAATACGTTTCTCATCTGTGTCAAAAGTGAACTGTTGATACCTTTCATAATGCCTTCTTCGAAGGTTAAGCCTTGATGTTAGTGTTATACACAGGTAAAGTAATCAGCTAGCAGTGAAGGTAGTATGTTTATGAACTCTATTGCCAATATTTTGTCAACGAATTTTATCTCCTCAAGGAAATTACAATGATAATAATAAATAAAAAAGTAACAAGTGTGAGAAATTCCAACATAACTGATAAATATATAATGCTGTTAAAACTTGTGATAATTTATAATAGAAATTGAAGTCGACAAATTGAAACAGTCGGTACTTATGTACGTGAGTGTCAACAACTGAAAATGTGATGTTTACTGAAATGAGGTTTTCTATAACAAGCTATTGATTTACTTAGAATCGAGTATGCATAAATATTTATTTTGAATAGATTACTTCAAGTCGAGTTTTCATTAACGTTCCTACTTGAGTGAGTTAGCATCTTTCAGTCGTTATTGGGATGTTTATTCGAATTCTCAATTGCTTTACAAGAAGTATTGCTCATGACATCATAAAATGAAACCCAAAAACGTGCCGAAACAATTTATTGAGTTTTCTATCCTCGTGTTGAAAATAAGAACAGCTACGTTAACTACAGTTACTCAATAAGAAAATATATTGAATCAAATTAAAAATTCATTGAAACGAATCATGTTTTTTTCCAAACTTTGAACAAATGAGGCAAGCAACTTGAGAAATTCAATAAAAATATTTATAAAAGAGAAATTATTCATAAGTTTTATGAATGAAGAGTAGCTTGTAATATCCTCCAAAGCACGATGGACGTTGTTCACAGTTGGTGCCGGAGGGAGCAGGTAGATGTCTGTCAACCCCAGCAAAACTGTGACAATCCCCTTCACCAGGAGGAGAAAACTGGACGATCTAACGCCACTCTCCCTCAATGGTGAGGCCATTCCATTTGAAAAGAACTGTTCCCGAGTAGAGAGGACTGGATCCTCCGGTAGAAGGAAATATTAAGAGCAAATGGTTGTTGGTTCACAGATGGATCAAAAATAACTTCCGGTTCTAGAGCAGGTGTTTTTAGTCGCAGACCCAGGACAAATATATCTACCTGCCTGACCTATGCGACTGTATTTCGAGCGAAAATTTACGCTATAGAATTGTATGCAGAGAGATTGGAAGAATACAACCTCATACACAAGTCAATAAAAATATTCTCGGACACTCATGCACCGTTGGAAGCTCTTGGCTCCTAGCGAGCAACGTCTAAATTGGTAGCAAATTGCCAAAAACGACTCTCCTCGATAGGAAGACTTAACAGATTGTCTCTGGTCTGGATTCTTGATCATACTGGCCTGTAAGGCAATGGAGCTGCTGACTCCCTTGCAAAGGAGAGTGCTGCAAGCAGCTTCACCGCTTCAGGATTCGCCAAACAAACATTGAACACCTGGATGGCAAGAAGATTTATGGACTTCTGGCAGACTCTTTCAGGATTGGCTCACTCCAAGGCGTTTATTCACCCCTTGAAGCTTGATACCAAACAGTTATTGAACTACAGTAGGGATGAACTACAATGTCTAACAGGCCTTCTCACAGGTCGCTGTCATTTAAATCATCATATGCAGAGACTCGGACTTTCGGAAGACAGTGTGTGTCGCCTCTGTTTGGAAAATGATGAAACAGCAGAGCATATACTTTTTGCCTGCCCCGCTGGAGACCGAATCAGGTTTTTAGAGTTCGGCAGAGCTGTACTCTTACCACCTGACCTGAAAGAGCACTCACCATATAGACTAATCGGCTTCGTTGAGAAGCTGGGTTTGGTCGAGTGTGAATAGGTATGAGCCACAATAAACTGAAAATGATGTTTTTGTTATCTTCATTCACATACACAAAATGTTATCAGCAAACACATTTTTTATCATGTCTTGTAATAATAATATCAAAATTGATAATAATGAGAAAAGTTTCAAAATTTAAATGTTGTATCCTCAACAGCTGGTAGCAAAAATCAGTATATCACAAGATAGAAATGTAGGACACAAAAAAAGCTCACAAATCATACCAGTGATTTACATATATGTTCATGAAAGAAACAAAAAATGTAGAAACAATGAATTTTGGATAATTTGCTACAATGATTTATAAGTTGTTAATGAATTATTGAAAGTATCCATTTTTATATGATGTTCAAAATATATAAATTGGTACCCAGAATCAACTTTAAATTTCAAAAATACTCAAATTTCAGTGGCACCAAAATAGAGGGCAAACTATTATCTGATGCGCCTTCTCTGCGCCTCTGGAAATTCAGTTCCACCTCAAAAGGAAGGGATTATCATATAGAGACATCATACTGAATTGACTTGGAAAGAAAAATGAACTTAAATAATTATGTTCAAAAACTATATTTGTTTTTCACATTCAGCACCCTGAACTTTCGTTGCGAAAGAACTTTCTAAAAACGTTCATTTGCTAAGTATAGTTTGTTTATCAAGAGTAATCTATAGGTAAAAAGTGATTACATCTCCCCTTCGAAGACGCCATCTATCGACAGAAGGCTCAATCCTCAAATATCGGTCATTCGCAAGGCCAAGCTTTGACATTGACTGGGAATGACATCCTTTTCTTTCACTGCAGCTTTCACTGCAAGGCAACTCGATGGATTTATGATCCGACATCACTGACTATCTTTTTAGGCAATTCAGTGGTTCAGTCTAGCACCACTGGTGATACCTGGTGGGTTGAAACAGCGCTGTGTGGTGTTGGATCACAAATCCTTCGAGTTGCCTTGCAGTGAGAGTTGCAGTGAAAAACAGGACGGATGTCAATCGGCGGTCGATGCGAAGCTTTGTTTTGCAACTGATCGCCTTGGGAAGCCTAGTTCGTTTTTCTGGGAATTGAGTTTTCCGTCGATCTCAGATGACATTTTCACTTTTCAGAATTGTTCTTTTTGGGACAGCTCAGTGATGAAGCACCTCTGATGATACCTGGTGGATGGAAATAGTGCTGTCTCGTGTTGGATGACAAATCCATGGAGGAATCTCCAGTTCAAATTTGTCGGTATTGAGTATCATTCTTGCTATATGAAAGTATACGTTTCCTTTCACACTTCCATTATTTGTAGTAGGTACATGGAAATTGATGCCAGTGACCAAACTAACAACCCATCCAAGAAGACCGATTACTTATCCACATACCGTAAGAACCGAACGAAAAATCCGAGTCCCACGCATGTTTACATTTCTGTTGCTTTCAATTTCCATAACACGATAAGTAAGAGTGTAATTACTGCATAATATATTCCTCACGTATTCGCAGGTTATTAGTGCTGATGTTTGCATGTATGCCAAACTAGCAGAAAAATCAAACGAGTACCAACGAGATAACACCGAATAATGTTGAAGTCGTAAGAGGAATTGTTTTATCTTCTTAAAAGGAAGACTAGGACTACAATGTAGCGATTGTACAGAGTGAGTGTTCCTATGGAACCATCGCTGAATCTTACAATTACTTTCAATTTTCAAAACGAGATCAATTTAAGTGATATTAATTTCACCCAAAAACGACAATGACATCATTATCGGTCATCCCAACTTTGTTGGTACACTCGTTTCGTACATATATTCACATTTGCTATTTAGCAGGCGGGAGTCATAAAAGTCAGAAGTGTTTTATGTGTTCAGCGATTTTCTGCGATCGAAAAAAAAAATGGATCAAAGAATTTACATCGAATTTTCTGTTAAAAATGGAATTAAGTGCTCAAAAAAACTTCAAACGTTGACAGTAGCATACGGTGACTGTACTCTGAGTCAGAAAAATGTTCACGAGTGGTACAAGTTTTCACAGAAATTCGAGAAGATGTGAATGGCGGGGCTCTGAACGCCTCGGCACATCAACAACCAATGAAAATGTTGAGAAAGTGAAGAAAATTGTTATGGAGAATCGAGGAATCACTATTAGAGAAGTTGCTGAGGATGTCAGCGTATCGGTTGGCTCATGCCATGTACCTTCTTGTTCGTAATTTTTTTGCCAAAAAGCAACACAGTTATCATTCCTCAGCCACCGTATTCACCAGATTTGGCCACCTGCGACTTTTTTTTTGTTCCCAATATTGAAGAGACCAATGAAAGAATAGCGTTTTCTAACAATCAAAAAGATAAAAACAGAATCGCTGAGAGAGCTCAAGGTCATACCAAAAAGTGCATGTCAGAACGGCTTCGAGTGTTGAAAAAAACGCTGATACGAGTGTATAATATCTGAGGGGGACTACTTTGAAGAAGACATAATAGAAATTGATGAATAAATGAATATTTTTTGAGAAAAATTAAAATATACCTGTTTTTTTACGTATGTATGTCTATGTATCCCCAAACGTTCATTAAAATTGCCATGACCAAATAATTGAAGTTCGTTATAACGATAGATTATAGGAATAATAATAATAATAATATTTATTTTCCTTTTGACATCTAAAATTTATAGGAATAGTCATTAATAAAATACAATAAAAAGAAGTGGTTACAAAACAAAACAAAATACCACAAAAACTGGGTGTCACAATAAAAGTGCATGAAAATACATTAAACAAGCACGAGTTAATATCAAAAATTTTCTTTGAAATACTCATCTAGTGAGTAAAAACATTTCTCCAATAGAAAGTCATTTAAAGCTTTTTTGAAGCCAAATAATGTCTTTGTTACTTTTATAATTTCAGGAAGCAGGTTATATATCCTAGGTCCAATACAATTAGGAGAATTTGAAGTAATATTGAGTCTCGCATATGGAACGTGAATATCATTTTTTTTGCCTTGTGTTCAATGTATGAATGTTGGACTTTTTATAAAATTTGTCAATATTCATAAATATATAGACGCATACTTCAAGAATATATAAGCTTGCTAGAGGTAAAATTTTATAAGAAGGGAAAATATTTCTACATGAATGATCATAGGAAACTCCTGCCATTAGTCTCAAAATTTTCTTTTGGCTAATGAAAACATCCCGTGCATGGATAGTAATACCCCACAGTCACAACCCATACCTCAGTCGTGAATTTACTTGAGCGTGATAGAAAGTTATCAACTGATTTTGTTCCAGTACCTCTTTTAAATTCCTAAAAAGAAATGTAATGCTACCTAACTTTGATACTAACTGTTCACAATGAGATTTCCAGCTAAGAAATTCATCAACATATACACCTAAAAATTTCACGGTTTCTGCAGTACTGCCCTTCGGTTCATTATCAGATGTAAAAGTGAGTTTTTGCTGAAACGGTTTTTGCCTAGTATGAAACCTTACGATTTGTATTTTTGACTGGTTGAAATGTAGGTCATTACCACTATAGTAGGCAATTAACTTTTCCATGTATACATTGCATTTTTCTTCAAGGCGGTCGTCATCAAAATCTGATAGAATTAACGTAAAATCGTCAGCGTATGCTGTGTACATTTCATTCCCTAAAACATTCTCTATATGATTAACGTAGAGACTGAAGAAGATAGGACCTAAAATTGATCCCTGCGGCACTCCCATATCGAGTTTGATTTTATCTGAATTTTTTGTTATTATCCCATCATTACAGTTATGTTTTATTTCCACATACTGAGTTCTATTCTGTATAAACTTGAAATCCTTCGAAGTGCAACACCCCTGACTCCATATGTCTCTAATTTCATTAATAATTTATTATGATTGACACAATCGAAAGCCCTACTGAGGTCACAAAAGACCCCAACAGGGCTCTCGCCTGCCTCAATCGTCGACCTATTCTTCTGGAAGCCATGCTGTTTATCATTCAAAATTGAAAATTTGTCAATGAATTTCATGAATAGATCTAA
The DNA here is from genome assembly GCF_000500325.1 of Leptinotarsa decemlineata. NCBI lineage: Eukaryota > Metazoa > Arthropoda > Insecta > Coleoptera > Chrysomelidae > Leptinotarsa > Leptinotarsa decemlineata. The sequence goes on from NW_019292817.1 coordinate 27,669, forward strand.
ATAAGCATATTCAAATATTTTTTGAAAACTACATGGGATTGTGACAGGTCTGTAATTTTCAGAAGAATTAACGTCAAGAAGGTCTTTCCAATCCTCTTTCATCAATGCATTTTTAAAATTACCAATGTTTTGTTCGCTAAAGTGTCTTCTGTGGTCAGAGTATACATTGTCTATTACACAACATCCGCAATTCACATCTGAAAATATTTGATCGATTGAGGTAGAGGATGTATCTGTGACACGTTTAGGCCACGCTACCTTTGGTACAAGGTTATATGACGACAAAATTAATGACAACTTGTTGAAGTTCGTATTTTTAAATCTACCAAAATTAAATAAAATCCTCACATAAAAGGAAATTGTAATTTGGTTTATATAAAAAATGCAACACATCTGATATTTTTGTGAAGAATATGTTTTTGTTTGCTGAAGGTGACCTATAGCAATTCAAGATACAAAAAGTTGTTCCACCATATTTATAGATACATGCACATATTTCAAAATGTTGCTCTAGACAAAAATCTGACAAGTCAATACTACCAATTACTAAGTCTGAACGAGCCCAAATTCCTACACCTCCACATCGTAACGCAGATCTACAATAATAACTGACAAGTTTGAACCCAGAAATATAAACATCATTCACAACATTCTGTTTAATGCCTATTTCCACTAAACAAAGAAATTTAATATTTTCAAGTTCACGACTAATGCACGCTCCATAAGGCCAAACATCAGGATCCATGGCTTTTCGAAAGTTATCTTCAAAAATGCTGACTTTGAATTATGAATAACTGCTGGGATACTTAGGGTTCAAAGATTCACATTTGACTTCTAGAAAGTGTGTTTCCAGCATTTTTTGCATGTCTCCTATAGTATTCTTTGGGTCCACTCTACTGACATGAAGATTTGCTATTTTGGAAACGCCTTTCACCTCACTTCCAGCTTTTTTCCTATGATACCAGATCTTCTTTTTCTGGTGACTTTTTTCCACCGATCATATTCATTTCCTTTTATGAGTTCGGTGTTTTCACTTTCTTCGATGTGGATGTATTTATTATAGTAGGTATACTTTCCGCTTGCTTAAAAGCGCTTGTCCCTTCTAAATGACTGACTTCTTTGATTTTAGATGATTCACCCTTATTTAGGTAGAAGTTTCCTTCAAAATTGGGTTTTTGTTTGCTTTTTGCCGTAATTTGCCATCTCGAAATGAAGCTGACTTGCTTTTCATTGTGCACACCACTCATTCACTTAATTTATTGGAGACACCAGAGATAATCTCACTTCTCGAAGAACGAATTTCAACGAAAAAATGTGTAGGCCAGTCCTTCAGCTTAACAAGTATTACATGATTCAATTCTGAAAACTCGTTCGCCTTCCACGATCTATCATCATTTTTGATATAACAGATTATTTCCTTTGAAAATTATTCCACTACAGAAATTTTGAGATAATTTTTTTAATAGAAAAATATAGTATTTCGTAGAAATGTTAATGCAGAATGTCACTTCGACAATTTCTTTTTTTCCTTGAGGAATTCACCGTCACCTTGCGATAAGGTGATATTAATTATTTTGCAATCTATTTGTTTCTAGCTTTTTTTTCATACTATGTGATATAATTTCACTAAACTTTTTTCAACATCTCATCTGAATATTGCTGTCCTGAAATATTCTATTGCTTCATTTTCTCTACTCTTAGGTTTCTTCGCTGTTGATATTCGTGGACAATCAATGCCTGAACTTTCAAACAAAAATTAGTAGACACAATAACGTATTTCTATTAAAAGCCTCTTCAATAGGTGATGTAACGCTGTCAACTAAAAAATCTTCAGACATCCGCACACACTCTTTATCATCTTTGTAGAGCCATATGTTTAGAGTCTAGAGGTTTCCAGCTCATACCGCTGTTAGTCCTCTTAAGAAATGCAAATAATTTCACGAAGAGCTTTTGCATTAAGTTAATTGTTCCGAGGCATACACTGAAAAGCTTCCATTAGAAGTTTCTCTGTAATTGTTCAGTGTGGAGTCTTAGTATCGACGCATTTACCCTTAACTAAGTAACTGTAAACAGAAACAACTTAATTCGTTGGAAAGGTACATTATACGGTGACTGTGAAGTTTCGGTGAAACAGTAAACTTAAAAATTTCTGCTACAGAGATATCGATTCCGAAATTGGTATTTTCATCTTGAATAACAATGCTAACTTCCACTAATTTTGTGGACTTTTTTATATTCCATGTCTGCATGACAACACAATGAAGTTGTTCAATGTTTTCAAAAATGAAAATTCCGAATTATGTGATGGTGAAGTGAAAAGAAAACAGCCGTATGATGTGAATGATAGTCCCCTCACGTGAGCAGAACGAAAGAGGTCTACCTGGGAATGAGAGCGATAATGAGCTGTAAACTTGTATACACCATCATTTTGATATTCTAAAAGTTATCTCAAAAGTTTCATGAAATCTTGTTTCTGCGTCGGAAATTATTAAAGGTTCAAGGTCACCAAAATTGGTTTTCCGCGATTAATCTCGGTTTCTATAGCAATGTCCATACACCGAATACTTCAAGAAGAAATCTTCTTTAAAAAAAATCAAAGGGGCAATGTCAAAACACAAGTCTATTTGTAAAAAGTTTCGAAAACTATCCCTTTTATTTTTTGAACGGGTGAACTCAAAAAATTGAAATTTGGGATGATGAAATGAATGCAGGAATGCTTTATTTTGAAGTGAAATTGAAACTTTCAAGATGGCGACTGGGCGCCATCTGGGAAAAAAATATAATGGAAAGGAGAGGGTCTTGTGACACATATTTTTGAAACTCCTGACAAATACTTCACAACCCTGGAATATAATAATAATAATAATATCGTCTTTATTATCTTCTAATACATTTGAACCAAATTTATCAGGAACAGTTCATTTATTATATGAAGATGAAAGGCGAAATTCGATTTACATGATGACAAGTCATCATTTAATTGCTCTTTCACTTAACCTATCAATGTCTTCAACTACTACTAAATATGGGAACTTTCAATAATTCCCCGAATACATTGACATTTAACTACATAATATGTGTAATAAGCTTGAGGTCAGTTCAGAAGATGCTCAAAATGGTTACCTTGAACTTCTTGACATATGAACAGCCTATACGATATTTCACGCCGAACATTTTCGAACACAATAATGTCAATATCTCTGCCGTATATCCAATATTGAAGAAGTTTCAGTTTCGAACACCTTTTGCTTCAAATAACCCTATGAAAAGGTGTCAAACTTGGCGAGCGAGCTGGCCAATCTGTAGGACCTCGACGGCTAATCCAATGACCAAATAGTTTATTACTTCTCTGGAGTAATGTGGGGGTGATCCATCTTGTTGCGATACAATATCCATATCGAATTCATTAGGATTCGCTTCTACAATTTCAGTGAAGAGGGGGCCAACAATAGTTTTCGGCATATTCAAATTCCCAGATTTCCTGTTATTTACATTTGCACTTGCTGTTCTTTCGGAATGGACGGATGACCTGGGGGCTTTTTGTTATGAATTGTTGTGAATTTGGATACAAGTTCCCTGAAAAATTTTCTATGCGATGTTGATAGAATATGCGATGTTGTACTGCTAAGCCAATTTTTTTTATTACAATTCAATTGATGCTCTTTTTGCAGCCTCTTCAATATCGTCATGTACACACAATTCCTCACTATTGTTCTTGATTATGCAAGACATTTAACACCAGCAAGAACTTCAAATATGACTTTGAATTAAACGCGTGAGCTGTATACAATACTGTTTATTGGTATTCGGCGTCACCTGACATGGTCACTTCAACAGCAAATGCGATAACATGAAAATAGTTCGTGAAATTGTTCAACTCGCAACGCTCATTCGTCAAACTTTTTCACTCACAGAATAAAACCTTATTTTTAACCCTCATATCATAAATAGCTATTTGTAAGCAACAAATGGAAGCATTCCATATTTTTTAGAATCGTTTACAGACTTCATATTTTCCATCATCAACTGACAATTGTTAAGCGAAAACTCACTAAAAATTCTACTTTTACCGGAGTACCAGTTCTGATTAAAAACTTCAAAGTGAAAATTGCTGTTGAATGTTTTGGGCGTGTGTTCTAAACGTGCTCGTTAGTTTTTCCTTCCGTGAACTGTTGAAAATATGTTCACCGACTGCACCTTGTGCATATCTCGCCATTTAGTGGAGATTTTGTAATACGACTTTTATGCCGATGTGGGAGAAACAGAGGAGAACGTTTGCCCTAGAGCCCTGTGCAAATGTATTGTTGCAAAATTCAATTAACTTCGTATTTATTGATGTGGAGGATGCTGGCTGTGAGTGCTTTATGAAATGTATAATGTTGATGATGGAAATGTGTTTATTATGATAAGGGTAAATTTAGCTCTGACCACGTTCATCTTGCTCTATGATCTCTTTGGATAACGCTCATCATCAGCTAAGCGAAGCAAAGTTTACTTCCGGTTTATGGTACTGTCAGAACAGGAATCTTTTCACAAAACTTTCCAGTATGGTAAATCATAAACTGACTTTTTAAAAAGATAGTAATAATAAAATAACTAATGTATTTGTACCTGATTTTAGTTATTGAGTCTCTTAGAAAAACTCTAGATATTAATGAAGGTAATTAGGGCAAAACTCAACATTTCCAATAGTCTTAACTTTACGTGACACATCCAAACTTCACGTAACACAATAATTTAATACAGTGACAGTTTTCCTTCACGTTTCGTTATTTTTAGCATTTTTGTCACAAAGTGACATTTTTGACATAAACAGAAAATAGAGTAAAGTGACCAAATATGGAATAGTATCCCTAATAGGGAATACCCCCATTTCTCTCAAATGCAAACTCACACACGCATCAATCAGCGATATTCTGTCTCTTTCTACTCCATTAAACGCGTACAAGTGTTTACATATGTTAGTAGAGCGAGCTCTTTCGTCATTGTGAAAGTGTTTTGTTTTACCGCTTCCGTAGAACTTTCTAAGGTATTTGAAAAATATGTATTTTTGTACAAAGAGTGCACACAGTATTGTTTTTATAGCTTTTGAGCTGGGGCCGCACTGCAGGAATGTTGGTTGGATGGTGCATGGTAGATAGCTGCCTGGCGAACATCCTGCTATTTATAAACGTGAGTAACAGAAACTACGGTAGCCGCAGTGGCTCTCCACTACCATCTAACCTCCAGAAACCATCCGAAGGTATCCCAGGCGTTTATCCAACCTAATCCGTCGTGTTTGATATTCCAGCCGGATAGCCTAGCTATAGAGAAAAGCGTAATTAGTTCTGTGTACAAAGGAAGGACAATTTGGGACCCAGCAGACCCATTAAGGAAAAATTTGCACTTCCGGAAAAAGAAATCAGCTCCGAAGAAGATCCGGATTTGTGTCTCTTCAAAAGTTTACTTCCATATATGCGGGAATTAAGTCCAAGCCATAGTCTGAGTCCGTAGAAAAATTGAAGACTTTGTCTTGAATGAATAAGAACAAATTTGTCTGTGGGAACCCCTCAATTTGGCCACGAGTATGATAGTCGTACCCAGTACTCATCATTGTTAAATTCTACTGATGTTTCATGCTTGTCGAAGGAACAACAATCATTAGATTCGTATGATGGAACATCTACAACTCAACAGCAAGATCCTTTTTTTCATAATACCTATGTAACTGTTTTCTTTAACGTTTATGTTCTAATGTTTAGTTTCAATGATTTTGTTTATTTATTGAAGTGAGGCATGATTGTTACTTTTGCGGTGTCAGTTAAATACTGGCTTCATTTCACTGCGTCCAGGATGCATTGCTCCTCCACCATCCGCCTTTACCATCATCCACCCTCCAAACGACTATCTAGTATCCTGCAGTGCGGCCCCGGATTTAGAGACTATCAGCTGACTTGATAATTCTGTAAATTATATTTTTGTATTATGTTTTATCAGAATGGCGGGCGTTAACTCGAAAACAAAGCGAAAATTATAGAATTCAGAGCTTATGGTGGAAGCTATAAAAATAGTAAGAGAGAAAAAATGGGCTATTTCTATAAGGGGCAACACTGACTAGTAGATAAGGCAACATTGTAAAATTAATTTTAAGACAATTATGCCGCAGGTACCTAGCTGAGGTATCTATGGTATAAATAATGACAACATTGTATGTAGATTTAGTTTAATCTTCCTCTTGAAGATGATTCCTTGGTGATTGAAACACGTGTCGAGGTGTTAAAATAACGGTTTGATGTTGGGAAAAAACTCCAGTAATATTCATTACTACAACAAAGGATTAACACAGGTGTTAAAAATATTTTTAATACGATTTTTTTCGACCAATTAGCTATAAACAAAACATAATTATTCAATTTTTAAGGAAGTTTTATTGTGAACAATAGATATAGATACAATTAAATTCTGTTACAATTGTATTATATACATTGATTACATTATCATTATTATTTATGAACATTAATATGAAACTACTGATATTTTTAACTTGCGATATTGAAAAGCCTTGAAATATATTTGAACTAGCTGAGTTGACAATTTCATGGGTATTAACATTTAATTCCTGAAGTGAAGAGGCCGATGCTGTAACGCTGGAGCTAGCTGTTGGGAAACAGATTGATCGATGTAACCCTCAGCTGCTGTTGTAGACTTCCATCCTCCGTGCTATTTGCTCCTGATTCTGCTAGCAAAGAGGATTTTCTGAAACAGTGACCTGTATATTAATTTGATTCCGGGAGGTTCAGAAACTCAGCAATGATAGAGGGGATTTTCCCAAACGTGTTTATAATTTGAGAAAAAAACGTTGATGATTGGTAACAGAAGGGCGTAATGCAACGTATTTATTAAACAGACAATGTTTTTCCAACAACGCAAAAAGAAACCTTTGGACTGGTTGAAAAATAAGAGTTTTTGATTTTTTGGGCCTATAACTTTTATTTTTTCGCTTTAAGAATGCTAATACCTTGAAATATTTGCTTGTATTAACACCATTTTTAACGAGCGCACTCGACTTTATCATTGAATAAAGCAAAGTTTGCTCCACAAAGTTGAGTTCAATATTTTTGATTGCTCTTCTAGATAAGCTAAGAAGACGGTTTCCCTGAAATTTTATTCGACGTTTTCAAGTCTACACCAGCTAAGAAAATTAGAATATGCGATGTTGTACTGCCTAGCCGATTTTTTTGGAAACAATTCAATTGCAGCCTCTTCAATATCGTCAGGAACCAGCAAAAACTTTAAATGTGACGTTGAATGAAACGCGTGAGCTCTAAAGAATACTCTTTGTTGGTAACCAGGTGATAACCTGATACGGCCACTTCACAGCAAATGCGATAACACGAAAATAGTTAACTGACAAGAGATGTCAAAATGTGTTTTTGTAGAAATATTAAATTTATCTGTTTCATTATAAAAACAGAACAGTTGTACAAAAAACTTTGGATGATATTGGTGTTAAAAGTAAGTTTTATTTTGTTCAAGAAATTGCTCAACTCACTACGCTACGCTTTTTCACTCACAAAATGAAACCTTACTTTTAACACTCATATCATAAGTAGCTATTAATAATGGTGACTTTGTTTGTAAAATAGTTTTTAGGATCTGGATCGTTGTAAAATGCAGAGCATACAATTTTAGCTGTACATGACAGCCTATGCGAGCTTACTTGTGTAACGTGAGTCGGGTATTAGGCTAATTGAATATCTGCCTCTTTCACCGGTTAGAAACTCGAGAACACGAGTCGAAGATGCCAACTATTTCCTGATTGGTAAATTGTAGACACAATTGAAGTGATCGCAATTACGGCAATATAGATGCCATAATCAATGAAATTCATAAAATTACTTTCGCGGAAGTGTGTCTACTCGGATTACTCCGAAGCCTAGACTAGAAAATTTAATTTAAATTCTTCATGGTCTGCCGTACGAGCAAATATCGCAATTTTCAGTGTATGACTTTCATGAAATGCTTCATAATTCAAAGCAAATATAACTTCTTTGATTGCGCTCAACAAATTTGTTCAACTACCTGCGCAATAAAGTTTGTGTGATTTCGGTGCGACGAGTTCGAAATCCATAATTTCATCATATTCGGGACACTTTTGAAAGTTTTGGTAGACAATGTATCTTCAATTGAAGTTCAATATGCCCATTCGAATAATGTTCATTTGTTGGGTAGCATATCACAAGGTCACTCTGTAAAAAATGTTGGTAAATTTATGTAATAATTATGTTACTAGCTTTTACCCGCGGCTCCGCTTGCATTTATACCATTAAATAAGTGTCAATACAATAGAAATGATATGATTATCATTTTCTAACAATCGTCGAGCTTCACATGCTTCTCTGTATGTTTGACATTCCTGATCATTGACAATTTTTAAAATCTGTAAAGTAACTAGATTTTGAGATTTTTTTGACAAACAATTTTTTATCTTACTTTAAAAATAGTTTTATTTAATAAAACGTATCTTATGTAACTTCTGATACCTCCAAGAACATGTGTACAAAATTTCATGATGATCGGTTGATTAGTTTTCGCGTGAAACAGTAACAAACAAACTTACATTCGCATTTATAATATTAGTTAGTAGGGAAGTAGGGATTGTATCATAGTACAATATATACTTATAAATGCGAAAGTCACTCACTTGGCGTTTCATTCATCTCTAGGAAGCTGATATATAGGTGCTTCTAAGGTCTTAGATGCGCACCAAGAAAGGACTTTTAAATATTCCAACTGGGTAACCTCCCCGTGGCGGTAAAAGGGGCGAATTTACATATGAAAATTACTTTTTCTTCACTGTTTCTCCGTACCGCTATATTTTCGGAGTCTGAAATTTTGTATGTAGGTTCATTTTCTGTTGTGGATCTGCAATAAGAAAGGATTCTTTTTAATCTGCACTGATAGCAGGGTGTTACCTCGGGGCTAGTACTAGAGTGCCACCAAGATTTAGCTGAAGCCTCGGTAGAAAATAACATTATCCTGAGGTGGGTTGAAGGGCACGACAGGAGTAAAGGTAATCGCATTGCCGACTCTTTAGCCAAGGAAGCGGCTGGACTAAGAATTTTAGGACCTAGTGGCACCTACGGCCTGATGACTTCGACAATTATTGCGGAACTAGCTAAACGCCACACCCACACCCATGCTCAAACCCTAAAAAGGTGGGATAGAATCAAAGGATGCAGTCTTACCAGGATCACCTTGTGCGAGCCTGGGAAGCTGGCGCCAAAGAAATATCTGGCGATGACCAGGAAAATTATACGCTTAACATTAGGATTTCTGACTGGCCACTGTATGTAATGGGGCTAGTGGACACACCTCTATGCAGGATGTGTGAACAGGAAGATGAAACCGTCAGGCATGTCCTATGCTAGTGTCCAGATTTATCGTCAATAAGAGAATGTGTGTTTGGCGAATCTTGGCCTATACCTGCCGATATAAAGCAGCTGTCTCCCAGTAACTTGTCTACCTTCCTGGAAAGGACAGGATGGACGATGACGTAGGAGGACAACTCGTCGGGAGGATGTACAATGGGTCACAGGTGGCCTAAGTGCTGTGGGTCTATACTTACCCTCCCTACTCTATAGATACAGAGAAGAAATGATTTTCAAAATCAAAATCAAAATGTTCTTTATTGACTATTCTCCATACAATTTTAAGGTATTTTTTGTGGTGTTTATGAAATATATACAAAAAAATATATACAAATATACAAAATGTACACAAGAGTTTCCCCTATGGAGTGGGACAGTGGGAAGGATTGGGATGGGTAGTGAATGGGGTAGAGGGAGTGGCAGAAAAAGACCCCGATACATTTGCGCTCTCAAGAATTCCGCACCCCTGGGCATAAAAGGGTTGCGTTTACATATGAAAATTACCTTTTCATCACCATTTCTCCGTACCGGTATATTTTAGGAAGCTGAAATTTTATATGTAGGTTCGTTTAATGTGGTTGATGTGCAATTTGAAAGGATTTTTGAATATTCCACCGAGGGCGTCAGCATTGCTACCGTGCGGGGCCGGGGCGGTTCTGATTCGGATAATTATAGTAAAATATTGAAAGACAAATTTTCGAAGGCTTTAGCAAATGAATGAGAACTTTTAAGGGAGTGTGCAATTTCAGGTGTTTTTTGTTGAGGAAACGCTAAAATTAGCAAGAAACCCGGTAATTTCTACTAATGTCCAGAATACTAAGTGAATGAAGATGGAGAAGTAGAAAGTCAAGACCTATCTTTTCCAAATATTATCCACTCCTGAAAATATACCTCCTCAAATTTGAACAAAATTCATATGGCTGGGATTGAATCACATAAGCAAATGATTGTCATTACGTAGGTACTGTCATCGATGACATGAGTAGATTCAACTCACTCGTGACGAAAACTCTATATTATGTATGGATTGAGTGATTCGTCTTATAATTTTATCCAGATTTGATGCTGAACAGACAATAAGGCAAGTGTCTTTTTCCGTGGAGGATGACAGTGTTCCATACACGTGAAATTATACCTCTTTCATATAATATATAGTGTGAATGATATCTCATTCAATTCCATAACGAATGTTTGAAGTAGTTTCGAAAAAAAATCGTGTAATTCAATGTTTATATAAAAGTAGTTATTTCTAGAGGACCTCTTCCTCGAGTTTGTGTCTGAAACTTACTTTTTTGCATGATCTACACATCTTTCTGAAGAGTTTATTCTTATATTCATTTTTTCCTTTGTTTGAAAGATTGTCACATATTTTGTGTATATAAAGACGAAGAAGTAGAAACTTAAAACCTTTCTTTCCAAAAATATTTTAGGCTTCTAAAAGACGAGATGGTAGATTTCTCTCTTCTTCCTGATATATGAAACGTGTGACACAAAATAATTGAAATGAGGTTAACTGTATCACCTGTACGCGTTACAAAATTCTTTCACTAAAAAGTGAAAAGGACAAAAAGGAAACAGGTGTTTTGATTAGAAAGTATATTATACCATTTATTATTCTCCTTCCAGGTGTCTCTTTCCAGCTTCTTCAAAAATATCGTCTTCGTTGACACTAATTTCATTTCATGTAATTTTCAATTGAACATTCTGCTTCGTCTCCAACACCTTTATTTTGATTATTCCAGTTGGGAGACAAGTTACTAAGCTTGGCTCCCATTTACCACATTGTAGTTCAATTTTCGTAAATATATTATTTGGGATATCATTTTATGCTTTTACCAGTTGATGGTTCCACCATTTTATTCATCATTGTTTCTTCAGTATCTCAATTTCGTGTCCAATATATTTTTATTGACTATTAAATTTATCCAGAACAGTATTATATTCATAAAGTAACTGTAATTCCATTTCTTAGTTATCAATTTCGACGTATTTCTGGAATGGTGGGTGTATTGTTGCTTTGGAGAGCATAGAAAATAACGTTAATCTATTTTGTTCACAAAACCTTTTGGAACGATTTAATTAGGAACTTCCATCACATACCATTATTTCAGGTTTCCCTTATTTCATCATGAATACTTCCAAGAGATGAAGAATCTACTTATTGCAATGATTGGAAGTATCGACAATTTTGATTAAAGAATCTGGCAATTTTACTAATATTGTACCAGTGACAGCTATCTGTTATGAATAATGTTACCAATCTCAGGTTTGCGCTATCCAAGCAGTTCAGCTTTTTTTCAACCACAGAGGAAACTAATGCCTGGGTCATTCCGAGCTAAAAATATTTCCAGGTCTTCCTTTGGATCTAATATTCGAACATCTAAAGTGAGAGCCAACACAAGTTTGCTTTCTTGAACAGAGCTATTAAGTCCAATAGGTAGTTGATGTAAAGTACAATTTGGAATCTTGGGGAGCATAAGATTTTGCTGGTGGTAAAAGTAGGCGACAGTAAACTACCCATGGCTATTTGTAAGGAAGGTCTTCGGAAAAGCTAGAAAACCATAAAGAAAGACATTTGACAATCCATAACCTCAAAGTTTATTTAGTAAACAAGGCATTTTGCGGTATTTGATCATGGAAAATATGATCAAGTACCTCAAAAACTCACCGAATTGAACTAACTCGCTTAATACTATTTTGGCCATTGACCATCATAAAACAATGATAGTAAGTCTTTACTATCATTGTCCATCTTATGGGGCGAGCTTCTAGAATTAGAATGTTTTCCAACTTCATACCTCAATGAAAGAGCCAATGAGCTAGTCGTTTACATGGTTAGTAAATCAGTCTGAATCAATTTGCCCTGCCGGTCTGAGATTGAGAGATATAATTGAAATTATGTATCGTTTGAAAGTGTGAAATCACACTTTCACACTTCTTCGCATCACTATTTTTCTTTTTCTCATCTCAATGAAAATTGGTTACAAGAAAATAAATGGCTTCAATGCAACGGAGATCTTTGGTTACATAACGTTTAACCAATATAATAAACTTGAGTAAAGGGTCCATTGGCCTATACTCACTGAATAGTACTCAAATCTGGAGACGAAGCTGTGAAATATATAGAATAGTTACCAGTTTTCTGTTGAAGAGTGCGTAGTGATCAGGTAAAAGGGCCAAATCATTTACTTATTTGAATACTATTTTTATGTACAGTAAGACCTTTGATAAAATTCACTCAAAAAGTATGCACCTACACAACTACTAATTTCAATTACAAAAAATAAAAAATCCACCTCAACCTTCATAGCGATTCACAATGTAAAACAAAACCAACGCATTCACAACCTTTCTTCATCACGCGTGACGCATAATTTGTGAGGCAGTTTGAATTTATTTTGACGTGATTGTATAGCGAAACACGTGTTGCGTTTTTAAAAAACTGTTTAGTAAAAATTTATCAATGAAGTGTTTCTTGAATGTATAATTTATCAATATTGTGACCCATGGTAAGTCATGGGTCGCCGAAATTGAGTCAACGCAACTGTCGAAAATGGGTCAATAATTCCGAAAAACGGTTTAAACTTTCATCTGAGGATTTTTGAGAGAACTGATTTTGAATTTAACGTTAGATTATCGATATGGTGACCTATAGTGTGTTTTATGAGAAACCAAATATAAGCTGATCGCACTATTTCACACGTGAAGTCATAACTGTTGTTGAAGTTCAAATCCGGTTCATTTTTGAGCTTCAAACTCAATAAACTTTTTGTTCTACTCATCAAAAACGAGTTTTAGAAGATTTGATAGGTCTTAAAAAACTCATATATTGTGTTTGTGGTGTTTTGGCTATGAAATTCCCACAGCCTCATAGCTTTACACGGTTCTGAACTTGCGCGTGCTGCAAATTCCCAATAAATTTCTGTAACGGATTGTTTAAATAAACTGTTTTTACGCATACCCAATTTCTCAACTGCCTGAGAAGCGGTTTTATCTAAGCCTCTTCCATGGTATCTTCATTGCGAATCTCCTATAACAGTGTTCAACTCTTCCAAAAGTGTATAATTAAACCGCAACATACGTACCTTTCGAAATCCTTCACCTGCCTTGCATGTCGGCCGTTCATTTGGGCTATGAATCGTGTGAATGTTTTGCTGGAGAAATAGTGAAATGAGGATTTGTAATTCGCACTCTGTCATTACTCGGGATAAACTGCAGCTTTGCAGATGGCCGAACATACCGAAATTATATGAAATATCAAATATGGGCGAATTATGCAAATTCAAAAAACCGGTCATTTTCGTGTATGTACGTAGGATCCAGGGATAAAGCATTAAGTGTTCTTGCACGTAATGATAGTCTCCTCTTTTTAATGAATATTTTTTGTATAACAAGATTATATGAAAAGTCGTGTGAACATCATTTATAAATGACTTAAATATTCGTCCTGAAAATCAGAATTATCGAGTTCTATATTGTATAAGAAATTTGTGTGTACTAGGTATGTTTTAAAAAGATACAAAAGATACAAAGTAGTAGTGGTCGGTAGCCAAGCGGTTCGGCGTGGGTGATTTGTTCACTCACTCGAATTGACTGCCGTATTGGTCGGTGGTTTAAGCCCTAGTCTGAACGATCGATCTTCACTTGCTATCGTCCAACCCGTGTTAGGAATCACACGTTAAAAGGTAAGACCTCGTTAATCCTTAGCTCGCTCAAGTTTCGACTTCTGAGGGTTGTCGTTCGTAGGGGTATGACAGCTGGTTAACGGAAAAACAGATTTTAAACAGATTTTTTTTTAAAGGATTCGATAGGAAGAAATTGCGGTATTGAAGAGTTTGTTATTTCGAAATACTATCTCTTGAGTCAACACAATAAAAATAGCACACTGAATTGAGAGTAAAATGCTCATAATTATTACTCATTTCAATACTTTCAGCTACTTGTATCAGTATTTATCAAAATATGCTAAAAAATCTAAGATGGAACAAGTAAATTGAAAATGTAGTGAAAAAAAATTAGTAATATATTGGACGATAAGTATCCCAAATTATATAAGGTATCAAACATTATTAAAGCCGATAAAAACATCATAAATTTCGAAGTTTTCTCGTATTTTATGAGTAGTTCGGTATTTTTTTTAGAAAGTTAAGCAAATAGTTCATACTTCGATCACACTTCGAAGGATGAATCATTCAATGTTTTGAAAAATTGAAATTTTTAGATTTTAGTTATTTTGGGTATTAAGTTGTCAATCACTCATTGGATATATCACTGACAACATAGAGAATAAATATGAAAATGAATTTGACATATATACTGTATAGTATGTGAGTGCAAAATCAGGTTGTTTCATACATACTATGTAATAATGAAATTAATTAAAATTGAAATTCCAAATTGTTTTTATTCAGGTTCAAGTTATTTTTATTATTTCTTGAACATGCACAGAATATACAGTGCATTTCTTAAAACCCCCCTTTATTTTTTGAACGGTCAACTCAAAAAATTGAAATTTGAGATAATGAAATTAATGCCTGAATACTTTATTATGAAGTGAAATTGACAGATGAAACTTTCCAGATGGCAATTGGCGCCATCTGGGAAAAAAAATTAAATGGAAAGAGAGAATATAATGTCAATATCTTCAACTACTACAACATGGTGGAACATTTAATAATTTCCTGAAGACAAACACATTAATATCGATATTTCTAGAAATATTCCTTTTTATTTGTCATATGGCAATTTCAACAACCGATAAGGTTTGTTAAGTTATTTTTTGTTTATAAAAACGACAAAAAATGTCAGTACGAAAATGAACATCATTATTCAGTTAGAATATTCTCATTCAGTTTTTGGTTTCACTAGTAGAAAGGTACCAATCAACAATCTCTGAAATGGTCAACGATCGTCCATTGGAAGAAAAAATTGAAGTGATTTTTAGTTACGGTGTGACGCGTAACTTTCACAAGACCGAAAGGATTTTCAATGAACACAATAGAGCACCTCCATATTACTCCAGACAAGTAAGGTCCGTCGAGGTCCTACAGAATGGCCAGCCCGCTCGCCAGATTTGACACATTTTGACTTTTTTATGGGGCTATTTGAAGCAAAAGTTGTACGAAACTGAACCTGTTTTAATATTGGATATACGGCAGAGAATAATAAATATTTGTAGAGATATTGACGGTAATGTGTTCGAAAATGTTCGGCGTGAAATATCGGATAGATGACTAGGTTGTGAAGCAT
Source organism: Leptinotarsa decemlineata (assembly GCF_000500325.1). NCBI lineage: Eukaryota > Metazoa > Arthropoda > Insecta > Coleoptera > Chrysomelidae > Leptinotarsa > Leptinotarsa decemlineata. Next base: position 43,328 of record NW_019292817.1, read on the forward strand.
TTGTCAGGAGCTTCAGTAAGATGTGTCACAAGACCCCCTTTTCATTTAATTTTTTTCCTAGATGGCACCCCGTCGCCATCTTGAAAGTTTCATCTGTCAATTTCCCTTCAAAATGAAGTATTGATGATTAATTCCGTTATCCCAAATTTCAATTTTTTGAGTTGACCCGTTCAAAAAATAAAAGTGGGGGTCATTAAAGAAATGCACTGTATAACAAGTCACGAAACACAGATTTACAAAGCATTACAAATTTTTCCAGGAAATTGAAATAAATTGTACTTACAATATTTTTCAATTTACTACCTAATTTTCTCACCTAATTTAACATTATTTTTGTCTTTCATAAGTATTGGCAATTTATTGAAAAACTGGTCGTGGAGAGGTGACACTTTATATTCAAAATGATCAAAGTTTTATAACTGAACTAATTTCAAATATGTTTACTTTGTGTGAGAGATTTTATGGCTTTATTTTCCACTCCATGTAAGTTTGGCGAAACAACAACGATAGTGGCATAGATGGCATACAAAATACTCAATAGTGTTCTATTTTCGAGTCCAGATCGTTGACATACCAGTATAATAGAAATAATAGAAATGATAATGGGCCAAGAACCACTACTTGTGGTTTTCCTAGACTCACATCGAATGGATCATAAAGTTTTTCATCAACTATTACTATCATTTTTCCATTGATTGCACATGACTTGAACAAATCATTACATGAAACTCTTTCCAAGTCATTATCATGAATGCATTCTCTAAAATATAGAAAAGGCATAAAACAGGAAGTTAGTATAAACTGATTTCTCCAAAAAATATTTAATGGACAATATAAGCATAATACTAACCAATGAAATAGTTGAACAATAAAGACCTTTCTACCAAAGCATTTGGTATTCATTCAGAAAAGTATAAAATGGTTCGGAAAAGGGGGTGTTGAAGCTATAGGAAATTCCTGTTATCTCTGAACTGTATGTAACATAATGTAACAATCTCACAATAAAAGATGTTTCATATAAAAAGTCAGATCGAACGAAATTATTTTTATTTTTTGAGTCACCGTACAAAATGAAATTGATGCCTGCAAAATCGGAACACAGTTCGAAAATAGAACAGAATATTGGAATTAATATGATCCTACTCAACTCTAAAATATATTTCAATCATGGCAGTTCACTGTTTGCATGAGAAACTTGAAATTACTTTTTGATATATCAGAAAACGAAAAAATAATAAATTGAATACACTGGAAAATGTTTTCAATTTCTGACATTTATTGGTTTGAATACCTTCATGGAATACGCACTAATGTCTAATAAAAATCTATAGTAATTATATGCTATTGAAGTGTCATTAAAAACGTTTGAATTTTTCAAATAAAACATTTTTGAACTCGAGAAAGAATTTGAAACGATTCTTTAATTCTCTTCTTGAAAAAAATTGGGATTTTATATTATATTACCCTCAATCCTTCCATCACAATCTGCATAAATAAAAGTCCTTTTATGACTGGCTGATTATCAGATGTTTTATTTTTCTGACAAATAGCAGTTACATGTGATTTTTTATATCATTCAACCATGGAACATTAGTAGAAGCAACAATATTCATTAGTATGAAAAGATATACTATCAAACTTTTCTTAATTTTTCAAATTTTTAATTATTACTGCACACATATTATACAATTAAGTAAAGCTAATTCATCTATTTACATTCCTGGCAATTATACCTGTATGCTTAATGTGTATTTTTTTGTTTCAGATTATCGACAAAACCATGTGAATTTTACGATTGCCATCAAATCTCTTAATCGGTAAGTAGACATCAAATTATTGCGCTCATAATAATTCCAGTCAACATCACTATAATTCAACTGAGAATAGAAAATAAAAATAATAGAAATGCGTAATTAGCCATAGAAAAGTATAATTTCAAAGAAACGGAAGTTTTCTCCTGTACCAGATGGTTGATCAATCACTTAAACTATAAATAATTATTGAGCCACAAATATATAATTGTTGTTTTATCGGAAGTGAAAAAGAGAATGGAATCGTCTTTACTAGTGGCTGTTTTAATGCTTTTTCCCTTTCACAAAAAATGAATTGAAAGAGAAACTTTTCAAGAAAAAAGACTGCAAATATTGAAAAATTGTTTATAACTAATTTAATATATCAAATTATTATAGTACTATGCTGAAATTTCGTAATAGTAGGCAATAAACTCTCAGAAATTAAAACGAATACATTGTTGTCAGGTTGTGATTATGTATATTTTATGAATTTCATTAGTTCGGACTTCCATTGTCTGATATATAAAATGATTTGAAATCCCTTAAAGAACTAAGAAAGAAGAATAAAAAATGAATGTCTGAAAAAACTAAAAAAGTTACAATATTGAAATTAACCTGACGTTTTATACTACCAAAAAGACACTTAGCCAGTAATTTATTTGGTTTTGCTCCATGGTTGTAAGGGGTAGAAAACGCAACCCCTAAAATTTTTTCCAATGTAACTTTTTGTCTTTTTATTTGTTTACCATTTGAAAATTTATTTCCGATAGCCTGTTTCATTCTAAACAAAAAATGTCTCTTGGGTTTTTTGCCCAAAATAAACCAGTAGAGCAAAAAATTATTTTACGAACAACTACAGAGATACATCGTCATAAATGCGAACTGGATTTATTGTTATTTTATAGTTAGTACCTGCATTAAACGATTAAAGGGTAATAAACAAAACTAATTTATCAATAACAAAACACACAACATGTAGAAATCATAGTAAATGTTCAATATGTCTACCTTCAGACATTACGCATGCGTCTAGACGTCGGCGCATTGAGCCACGTATTCGCTCAAATATTCCTGGAGTCTCTCTGATTACCCTGCACGCAT
>NW_019292817.1:49743-76499 GCF_000500325.1 Leptinotarsa decemlineata
AACCAGTTGATTTCAAATACAATTAGCATAAAACCCACTGGAAACGAGATATTGGCAAAAAACGTACAAAAAGTCGGTTTTTTGAGTTTTGACCCCCAATTTTTGAAGTTACGGCCATCGAATCACATGTGAATTTTGAGAATACTTTTATGATGCCAAAATACAAAGTTTATACAAATTTACAGCTGGGTATGTCCACTTTCCTAGGCAAACCCCCAAAATGACTGTCCTATTCCGTTTCTTTCTCGTACTCATTGAGCACGCTGGAAATAATTTTATAATTTTTTAACAAAATATTAATATGTTGAACCCAAAGGGGTATTCATTGTAATGTTCATGTTCACGTCTACTCAGGGTGATGTTTAACTGAGGTTTTGTACTTTGATTCTACAGGATCTTCTTGGATATACTTGACGAGTAAGTAATTTAATGAAGAATTTAAAGTTCAACTTCAAACAAATTTCACGACTATTACTTAGTTGCAGGAATTGCATGATGGCGTAAAAGCCGAAAGCTCTTTATAATTTACAAATAAATTATTTACACGAAATACGACTCTATTCCTGATTTAAGAAATACGATGCCCATTCGTCACTAGCATTGGGTAGGCTCATTCAGTAATTTGCATATCCGTGAGAAATTGTTAGATTATCTGCTTATTGTACAATATTCTCCTTCAATATCGTCGTATTTCTTCCCAATTCCCCATACTTAACATATTTCCGATAAGCCAAACTACGAGGAAAAGTTGAAGGAACTCTAAGAATTCATAACGACGTCCTGACTGGTAAGAAAACAATCTCGTAAATATCAGACGATCACCGTTAACAGCTATAACTTTCCCTGCAAATAACCTAGAGGTTTATATTTACGTTGAAAACGATTCTCAGGGGAAATTTCGCGTCAAAAGTGAAATTTCCTTATAACGCAAAGGTGAGCAAATTGATGCACTCTTGAACGCGATCGGCGACCAGAGAACTATATAGTTCCTGGTGGTGATTTATCAAGTGGGTATTAATAGCACAGTCGATATAGGTTTCATCTGCTGGTTTCATCTGGAAAGTAAAAATGTACAAATGAATACAATAACTGAATATAACGTCGAATAAGAACACTCACAAAATGAAGATAATTAAATAATGAAGTTTTAATGAGCATGAAACAAAATAACGACTGACATTGAAACACATATGCTACATTATCATATTCTGAACGATACATTTCTTCATTCTAATAAAATATTCATTCAATGACTGAGAGAGTCGTCATTTATCAAACGAAATACTAAAAATATAAAAATTAAAAATTCCTCAATTGGGATCAAACCGTGTCTGAAGACAGTACTAGAAAATGAATGTTTTCAAATTAAATCTCAAAATATTCAATCCTCCCAACTACCTACACCGTAGGTTCTGGTAAATGCCTTTCGAAAAACAGCTACGTGTATTGAACGCAACTAAAATACCGCCTAACGGTTTATGGGATAAGAATCTGAATTTTTTTTCGAAAATTCATTTTGAAAACTAATCCATATGTTATATTAGCTTATGCAGATGAGCTTGTCATCTTGGCAAGGTCCACGTCAGGAAGGGTAGCGTGTATAATATCCTCCAAAGTGCGATGGACGTGATTCACAGTTGGTGGCAGAGGGAGCAGATGTCTGTCAACACCAGCAAAACTGTGATAATCCCATTCACTAGTAGGAGAAAGTTGGACGATCTAACACCACCTTTCCTCAGTGGTGAGGTCATATCATTTGGAGCTGAGGTGAAATATTTTGGCACTGTCCTTGAAAAAAAAACTCACCTGGAACGCTCATTTGGAAAAAGTTTTACACAAATCCAGACTGTACCTATAGACATGTCGAAGGATTTGTGGTGACACTTGAAGTTTAGGTTCCAAACAAATCCATTGGATATATGTGATGATTGTCTGACCAATGATCACTTATGGTGCAATTGCCTGGTGGCCGAAGGCTTTACAAAAAATGGCCCAGGCGAAGCTCTCTGGCTTACAGAGACATGCTTGTCTGGCTATCTGTGCTTCCATCACTACTACATCGTCAGCGGCCATGAAGATCCTTCCAGAACTACCTCCTCTTCATTTTTCTGGAAAGAGAGGCTAGATGGACTGCATATAAACTTGTGCAGATCACCAATTGCACAAAGCAATTTAATGCAGAGTTAAATAGACTGATAGCTGACACTGGAAGTCACAGCATTCTGGGAATGACCTCTGATATTATGCCTCCAACTGTCAACTACGAACTGCCTTATACAGTACTTTTTTCGTAGAGAGAGTAGAGAGGATTGGATCCTCCGGAAGAAGGAAATTTTAAGAGCAGATAGTTGTGGGTTTACAGAAGGATCAAAAACTCGTTCGGGCTCTGTGCAGGTGTGTTCAGTTTCAGACCCAGGACAGAGATTATCAACCTTCCTATGCGACTGTATTTCAAGCGGAAATCTATGCTATCGAATTGGGAGCGGAGAGATTGGTAGTATCTAACCTAACATACAAGTCAATGCTTGGCTCCTACCAAGCAATATCTGAGTTGGTAGCAAATTGATAATGGAGTTAAACTCGAAACCGATCGTATAAATAAAATTAACTAGTGGAAAATAGACAAAAGTGTTTTTATTCATTTCATTAAAGTGATTCCTGGCCACACTGACCTGAAAGGTAATGAGGCTGCTGACTCCGTTGCAAAAGAGGGTGCTTCAAGTAGCTTCATCGGACCAGAACCTGTCATTGGCATCGCTTTGGGCTTTGTCAAACAAACATTGAACACCTGAATGGCAAGAAGATTCAAAGACTTCTGGCATGATTGGCTCACTCCAAGGCGTTTATTCACCCTTCGAAGTTCGAAACCAAACAGTTGTTGGACTATTGCAGGGATGAACTACGATGTCTAACAGGCCTCCTCACAGGTCGCCCTCGTCTGAATCATCATATGTAAAGCGTCGGACTGTCGGAAGACAGTGTGTATCGCCTCTGTTTGAAAAATGATGAAACAGCATAGTATATACTTTGTACCTGCCCCGCTGTGGACCGAATCAGGTTTTCACCATTTGACCTGAAAGATCACTCACCATATTAATCGGATTGCGTCAAGAAGCTGGGTTCATTTGGTCGAGTTTGAAGAATAGGTGTGAGACACAATGCGGTGGAAGGTGGAATAGGCCCACTCACTTTTGACCTAACCCAACTTAACCAAATTGGATTCATGGTTCATGAGGGAAAGTTGGATAAAATACTTATTAGAATATCCTGGATCTTATATCTGATTACCGTCCATGTTTTGAACTTCGTGCCGTAAATTTTATTAATCAGTAAAATAGTAAGAATAATCCAGGCGAATGATTTCGTCGCGACCTGTAATTCATAAGATTGGTTCATAATCGAACAATTGAAGAGGAACAGAAATAAATATCTCAACGGGAATCTTCATGACGGCATACCCAACCTCAAACCTATTCAACAATTAACGTCAAGCACGATATCCGTTTCCTTTTTCATCACAATCTCAAAACGCTACATGCATTCTGAATCAATTTCCATACAGGGAGTGCTATTGAAAGGGTTGAAAACAACTATTACTTCGACAGAAAGGTTCAATCGAAATACAGTGATAATTCTATTTGGATTAATAGAAAATGGCTATAAGTCAGTCTGCCAGAAATGTCTTGAAAGTTACTAGTAGATATTCAATCACAAGTCTGCTAAAATATATTGAGAGCCGTTTTGTTTTTTTCCGTAATTCTTATGTTTTTGGGTGTGCTGAATCTGAAAATGACTTTCAATTTGTCATATGTAGGTTAAATATCTTTGTTAAACAAGTTATCATCTTAAAATAAAAGAAAGAAGACTGAAAAAACATTTATATTCATGATAGCGCAACAAAACTTATTATTATATCTGAAATACATTCAGTAGTAAGCACGCAACACATTTATTTTCCCTGTGAGACTCCTTTTGCTGTATTTTCGTTTGTAGGAAGCTTCTGGAAGATCTCTCTGAAGCGTTCAACAGTAGTCTGCCATCATTGAGACGCTCCATCTTCCCTGGTATCTTTTTTCCATCTCCTTAGTATCTTTGCTCTTTACTCACATTACCTGAGTTTTTTGGAAGGTAGTCGAGGTGGGAATGAAGAAAATGTACTTTCAAAAGTCTTTAGGCAACCTGAAGTTTGAAATGCTTTTAACATTTTTTTTGACGTTTTGTTTGAAGTTATGGTTTTTTCATTGCCGAAAAATTTCCTCATGACCTTTTTGAAGGCAATCCATTGTTCTCTTTGAGGATCCGTCATGATTGTGATGAATTATGGATCAGCTACTATCTGGTCCATCGAAAACACCTTCCTTCAACTTTTTCTCTGAGAGGCGTGGAAACTTTGATATTAAGTGTTTGAAAAAATTCCCATCTCTTGGAAGTGATTTTACAATTGCTCCATCAATTCTAGCTTTATGTGAAGCGGTGGTAGACGAATTTGAGACACCAAAGTTTCATGCAGGACGTTTTTTTCGTCAACGTTAATCTCCCTCGGAGGCCAATGGGGTTCTTTATTTAGAAAGAAACGATATTTATAACCTGTATACATTTAAAAACATTAATAAAGATAAAATTGTACCTCTTTATTTATGACTTCAAGTTAGCGAAAAAAACCCGGTTTTATAATACAATTTTGCACTCTGCAAAATAACCTGAGATTCTGGAATTTTTTGAGCATTTTTTAAGTTTAGAGAACACCTAAACACATAGAAATCAGTTGAAAACATCCACACAAACTATTAAAAAGTTGAACTATAAAAATGAGTTCCCTTCTAAGTAATATGTGCCTGGTAATAGTTCCAAACTTACTAATGTTGGTGTAGTATTCCAGAAGAGATAACAACCACCGTTGCTTTTTAGCTCTGTTATATTCCATTTATTGTTCATATGAATCTTTTCTTTCTTGCTTTTTTTTTCTTTCAAAAAATAATTGAAACTTTTTCTTTCGGTTCGATATTATTGATTAATGTAAGATATCTTGATTGCTCCTCAATTATTGTTTCTGAATCCTCATTCACGAAGAAATTGATACACCATCGTTCTTCTATTGATTCATCTAAGCTCTTCCAATCTCATATTGTCCTTTCTTGATTCATTTATTCACGATGCATTCGGTATATTTTCGTTGCTCCTTATGGGCTTTTCCAATGTTAGACATCGGCGGTATAAAGTTATTGACTTCTCTGGGTAAACATCGATGTTGATGTTAATAGCGTAAATATTGTATAACTGGGCCATGGATGGTTTTCGCTCTCTCTATCTGTTGTCTGATTTCTATGTTTAGGAAAAACATAGTAGTAAAATTTAGTCATGATGATCTCCTGAGGAGGCTAACTTGGTTAGTGAAACGCGCGTCGATATCGTAATTTCTGTTCTGGTGTTTGGAAAGTGTTTTCAATAGATTAATTTTCACAGGCTCTGAATTGTTACAAAAATGTACTACAACAAACTATTCTAAGCTCACTTTTTATATTCCATTTCATTTATTTACAGTAATAGTTGATTAATGTTATTATCAGAAATGAAATGACCGTTTTGAAGGTATTCCAATTTACCTCGAGCTTATTGGAGCTTATCGGAAGAAATGAATAGTTATATTTGTGAAAGTATTCAATTTCTTGAATAATCGAACAACTGCTCTCCTAATTATTCACACATTTAATTAAACAGTGCCACTCTTAAATTTCCTGTGAATGTTGGAATGCAAAAAAGAAGTGCAGAATTCATGGTCATATTCCATTCGGTTTTGAAAAGCTGCTAAAGCTGCTCATTTTGAAACATTAAAAAGAATTATAAAACTATGATTCAAATAAGTTAGTTTTCGTCTTAGTTCAAACAGTTGCAATTCAAATATTATAGTTTCAGGCCGTTTTGTGGTGGTGTTTTCTCAAAAATTTTGGTTGTTTTGCAAAGTTTCTTTTTTTAATATGTATCTAATATCTCTGATGGTTTTTAAAATAGTAATATTATCAACATGAAAAAATTACTTTTCGAGCCCCGAAGAAGAATTTAAATTAGAAACATCGGCAAGAAAACAATTGTTTTTTTAAGAAAAAATTGATTCGATTACCCAAACAACCTCTTTTCAGGAGAATACATTGTTGTTATTTTTCAGCAACAGAACATCTTTGTTTCATAAATTCATTGTAAAAAAAAAGCCTTTCAACAGTAGCATGTGCAGTAAAAGTACCGGGTACACTTTTAAAGAGATTTTATATACGTGCAGCTTATCAAAAGTAGGAAGAGCTTTCTAAATTTCGATATGGCCCTGCCCACTATATCGCGATAGAAGAAGGCGAGAGCGTTCAGTTTCAATAATAATAATCATTGTGTATTCATCGGCTAATTTCCATCCTCTTTCGTCTTGATTTGTACTCTATCAGGAAACGCGCAGGATGTGATAATTCTCAAGTCATTTCCTTGATTTGACAAGCTGTGCATATTATTATATTGATCAATTAATTTGGGAGTGAAATGTGATTTTCGTTTTCTAATCAACATTTTTTGATTACGAGTGATTATTATTTTGATATACGAGTGATTATTATTTTGATCGAATCATTGAAACTATTTAAATTATATGTATAAAACAAGCATGATTTTTTAAGTCAGAAATCAAATGAAATAATTATCATATGATTTTTTGAAAGAAATAATTTTGCCATGTGAAGTTGTACGAAATATTTCAAAATAATATTATATCTGTTAGATTCATCAGAATTATGCAATGAAATGAATAACTTCCTGGAATTAACTAGTTCAATAAATGTTTTATAATGAAATCAGAAGCGGTTGAATTACGGGATGACCCAAATATTTTCTTGCTTCATCTACTTATCCACTGTCCGAATGAATTATTTCACATCAAAAACAGCTATAATTCAATATTATTCAGTAATTTTATATCGATTGCATATTACATGAAATTGATACATGTATCAGGTTCTCCATAATCACCGCTCTGTTTTAACGATTTACCTTTTATGACTTTAATCGTAACAGTTTCACAATTTTCAATTTCAAGCAGTTAATTGCAAATATGTTTCTGATAAAAAACGTTCGGTATGTTTTACAGTTAAAATATCACCTTTATTGAAGTTTTTTACATTTTCATTCGGATATTTCAGAATTATACCAATAACTCGCTCTCCCACCTAGTAACCATCGACCCAGTGGGTGATACATTTAGTACGAATTGTACAGAGTGACAGTAACAAATAAAATCATCAGACAAAGTCTAAGGTCAGCTAAAGACCTCTGAGAACCTGAAGCAACACCCTGACTGTACCAAATTCCTAGTAGCTGCGGGTGGATCTACAATGGAACAACGATAAGAATTATGGGTACCCGTCTCTCTGAACACAAGAGAAATTGTCGACACAAAACAGAATTCACTCACACTGTATCATTCGGAGATCCGGTAATACTCGATAAAACACAAAATCACTTTTTGGGAAAGAATGTTTTTGGCTTTCTACTACTCCATCTTGATACAAAAAACAGGGATGAGGGAGTCTTCCAAGGAAAGGAAGGAAGTAATCAATTTTAAAATGAGTAACTCTATACATGGATGTGTAGATCATGCAAAGAAGTAACTTGTGCTTGATTTCATATGTTGGGAAACATCTGTATGTATACCGAAAACCCACTCACACGTTAAAGTATCTGAATCATCAAAAGAGGAATCATCAAGACCCTATTGGGATTTCGGGCTCTGTAATAGGCCTTTTCATCATAAGACGAGCGCAAGCGTAGCCGTCAAATTAAAATGGCGGTAATTCAAAAGATTCGTACTGTTTTAATCAACAATGGCTGGGCAAGGAATATTATCTCTACAAACAAATAAATTTTCGGAAAAAACCATTGATGGTGCTTCACTTGTCTATAATTCAGTTGAGGCTCATAATTGTGAACAATTAAAAAGGTGGTTAAAACGTCATAGGCGTCCGCAAACAGGAAAAAAGTGAGCTGATTGAGAGATTAGGTATCAAAATATCCACATTGTCCTCATTTGTTCTTACACTGCCATGGTTTCTATTATTTCTTCTAAGCTTATTCCTCCTCTGACTCATTCTTGTATCCACTTCGTTTCGTAGCTGTTCTTTTTACTACTTCTTCATTGTTTTAGTAGGATACTAATGTTTATTCTTCGTTGCCTTTGCATTCCTTCATAATCATGGATAGTGCTATATTTATTTGATATATTTCTCTTTCTTCACATACCTCATCTATACTCAATAACTACTCAACTGATTTAAAACATTATTACATCTGTAGAAAAGTACATTCTTGTTTTACCTTTCATTTCATTATTTTATTACAATGTCCTCTTGTCCTCTTTTGTTTCAACGCCCAACTTTGTTTCGGTTATTCGCACATAATCCATCCCTAAATTTGAAGCTTGTCTGTTAATTCTTCATGGAAAAATTGGAAAAGCGATGCCAATCGTATACATTCTTAATCTCACACCTATCTCATGACTACTAAGAGTCACTATCAGCATGTTGTGTCAGAAGCATATATTATGTAGGGTAAACACTCCAGTTTGTAGGATAAACTTTTTACTTGAGACGAATATAATAGATATTGCTATTCATGAGCTAGGTTTCTACTATTTTATTGTACCCTTCCTGAACGATTATTAGAATTTTCTGTATATATAAGCTTGACTAGAGGTGGAGTTGGAATCAACAAGAGAAGTAAATAGATTTTTTTTGTAAATGACTAGTTAGCAATAGGTTTTGATATCTTTTGTATTTGCTGTGGAAGACAAAAATACCTTTTTGTTCGTAAGGAATGATTAGCACTCAAAAACTTTTTTCTACACATGCTACCATATTTCTTATACATATAATATGCAAGTTTCTAGTATTACTACAAAAGAGTGAATATTACTAGAATGATTACAAGACTGATTTTAATTAGAGCTAGCAACATTTCTTTCACATGTTCAGATATACCTATTCGAGAATACTATTTAGATAAAAGGTGAAACTGAGACCTCTGGCGCAGAATATATCCAAAACAAGCACAAAACTAACGTTCAGTTTTCTTCATCTCCTGAGGACGTCGACTTGGTTGGTGAAACGTTCGTCGAGGGGAGTATTGCAGTACTGGTGTTCAGGAAAGGCGCTTGTTTTGGATATGCAGTTTAGATACGGGCTTTTAACTGAATACTTTAATAATTGTTATATATATTCAGTATTATAATCGAAGTATGATTTTGCCAAACCGATAGAACCCTATCATTTTATCATTCAATTCAATAATATACAAGGTTCAATGTTGTCAACAATATTGGCAACTATAACTGCTCAACAATCCTAACCTGTCAAAATGTAAATTATCTTCAAAAAACACGAAAACGACATTTCTGGCAACAGGTGCTTGCACGGCCTTTAGGATATAGACAAATCTATCAACTGAGGTCGATATTTATAACCGTATACTTTGATTAATATTATTTGTTCATATTAATTGCTTAATCAGATCCTGATGTAGTCATTGGTATTACTCATTTTTAATTTCACAGGATGTCATGGGAATTCTTTAGACGGATGTGTTTTTCTTTGTTTTGAGATTATAATTATTCCATTACAAAACGTCTGTCTCAGCCCGACTTGCAGAATACACTTTAGTCATTATGTATTTGTTTTTGTTTGTTTTCGCAGATTGTTTCTAAGTAGCAGTCAAGAATGAATCCTAGTTGACGGAATAAGCTGTTACTTTGATACCGAAATTAAAATCACCAAGCATAATTGATTATTTGGAGATATAGGGTGAGCAATCTGATTTTAACTTTGTTATAATAAAGAGGAAGAGATCAAGAGATTCAAGAATCACTCAGTGTATTCAATAGACTTGCATTCAAATGAAAACATATCAACTGGACCAGGGACAGATACAGGAAAGTAGAGTTTCGATTTTCAAGTGTAGAGGGTGATTCTTGTCACTCAAGATCAAATTTGGACTTATATTGGTCAACATAAAAATAACTTCGTTGTAGTTCAATATGGCATGTATTAATTCAAATATTGAAAAGAAATTTGATGGAAATGTATCTGTGGAGTAACTTGTAATGGAAAATAAAATAAATTATTGGTTTCAAATCTAAACGTTCCAACATCGTTCCAAAATTTCACTAACGGCGAAAAGGAACTTCCAGATTACCTAATTTGTCCCGGATATCTCCAAATATGTTTTACCCAAATTACCTCTACCGGCATGGTTAACACAGTCTCTCCAAAATAGATGGATACGAATGAATTCACGGACTGTTCAAAAAATAAGTTGAATGTTCAAATTTCGAGGGCTACGTAATTTAATTAGTGACTTTTTATTTTTTTCATGTTGAAACACTCGTCTCGAACATATCTTCACAGTTTCAGCTGTTTAACATGTTTTTTCACAAACTACACCTAAACGATTTGATCTCCACAAACTTTATTGAAAAAATATATCACAACATGTTTCGCTAATCATCAGCTTTTTCAAGTGAATACATCAAATTATCCTTACATTCATATTTATATACTACAGATAACCATAATTGAGACTACCTGTAAGAAATTACCTAAACCTTTGAACAGGTACATCTCGTACCTGTTCAATTATGATTACCTAAAGCATATTGCCTTACATCTACATCAATAATAATTCTTTCTCGGTTTTTAAGAAAACAAGTTCAATAATGGTGATCTATTCAAATCTAGTTGATCATTCATTAGAATGTTTGAATTTTTAAGTTTATTAATTTCCATTGCATCCAAACGATTCAGTTAGATAATAATTTCTGCTACAATTTATGTCTCAACTTGAAAATTAACGCAGAAATAGGTCCCAAGACAGGTTAATTATTAATTTCGAAGCAATAAGGCGGCAATTTTCTCGGATTGCAATTTGTACTATTCTTTCCATTCTCGAATGACGGGAAAACGATCGATTAATTGCGTTAATATCGCCCAAGATGCGATGTTGCACCTATATCGAATTTCAACACTCAAATCGCGATCAGTTCCTGAACTGAACAGGACGGCGATAACCATCTTCGCATTCCCGATTTCTATTCGTCACCGTAACATGACTTCAAATTTAATTTTATAACTATTCCGTCAATCATAAAACTCGGTTAGTAAAATGTATCCAATTCGAATCGCAAAGCCTTATGGAATAGTTCGCTGCCCGTTCATTTCTGTGTATTGTTTTTTTTTGCCTTTGAGAGTGCTGCCACTTATAAATGTACAAAATATCGTTTACTTCAACTATAACACTGTCATGTTCGGTGGCATACTTACGAAGTTTCGGAAGAAGACACATGTCTTATTGCCTCATCAGCACCTTTTTGGATAATATTGCAAGAAGAAGCACACTTACATATATAAAGTTCACAACAGATACACCTTTTCGAAACTAACGTAACACGAAGTTCATCAGTTCGTGTTCATGGTTTCAAATGCCTGAAGTCCAATAGAATCAAAATAGTTAAATGTTTTTCATTCTGTGCTCTAAATATTATGTCATTCATTACTTTAGCCAAAACTGTTCAGGTAATGTGTCCAGCACCAAAGCAAGACTGATTGATTGGTAATATTTATCAGCATATCTTTGAGCTGAGTCGATATAATCTTTTCCAAGACTTTAGAGATGGTGGGCAAAATACGAATCGGTCTGATACAAGATTTGTTTGGAATCGGGAAAACGAAAGTTTTCTTCCCCAGATAAGGAAACTTCCTTGTAGTGAAAATGAATTTACTATATGAGTAAGCACAGGAAGCAAAGTAGCTCGAACATTTTGAAATCAACACCATCTACAGCTTTAACATTCGTTTCAATGTTTCAAACTATCCTACCCACTTCTTCGTTTGACACAGTTGAAAACCTCGAGGTCTCAAATACGACTCAAAGTATCCATCTATTATTAGGTTTTTCTGGAGGGTATGATATTGAAGACTGTCTGTGAATTAATCATTGAAAGAATCGGGGTCACTAAAATTGTGACAAATATCTATTACCTTCCAGAATAATTCAGGATTTAATTTACATTTGATTTTTCATATTTCACTGTCACATCAAGAGAAATCTTTAAAAGCATTATCTCGGAGCTTCATCATGTATTGCAAATGTTCCGTTAACCACGGTGCATAATGTTTATTCCAATGGATTTATTAGATGCATGAATATTACCTAAATAATTTAGTGGGGTCTGTAATCCATTAGCAAATCATATGGTTAATGTCCTTGAATAAATTTATACCGTATACATGCTATCTATGCTCATTGCTATAGATAACGAATGAATCTTGTATCACTCTCGATCAGGAAAACTTTCATCTCTGTCACTGCTTGTTTGTAACTTCTTGTATCAACTATAAAGTGTCCGATATTTTCATAATATCAATCATCCCGTTGTCCTTTGTTCCGTAAAGCCGCAGTTCCAAGGTTATATTATATTCATCGATTTTTTCTCATCCATCAACTCATGTTATTCGTGAGAAAAACATAATTTCATCTTAAATTGCTATAATTTTTGCTGGTGCTCATACACACGGTCACGGTGTATCGCAAAGTTAGATAATAATTTCTGCTACAATTTATGTCTCAACTTGAAAATTAACGCAGAAATAGGTCCCAAGACAGGTTAATTATTAATTTCGAAGCAATAAAATTTCTATGTTGGTATAGAAATCAAATAAAATATTTTTTGAATTGAAATCATTTTATTACTTAACACGCTTGAAAAATAGCTATGAATCAAAAATTCTCTTGTAACTACTCTTGTAGGTACCTATTAGGAGCCTAACGAATATACAAGTCAAAGTGGCGAATGACAAATACACGTCCAAACACAACGCATTCATGATTCAACATCATACAGAGCTGTTTCGACCCACCGTACGTCCCACCATTGGTGCTAGGCTCGACCACAAATGTATTCCCTCCATGCCCCCTCCCAGTGTCTGAAATGAAATCTTCCCCACACGGTTACTGTGTGTAGAACATCCCATTCCGTCCAACAAGATTGACATCTGACCTACTCCGGTCGAAAGCCAGCCTTTAGGTGCTTCTACTTTCTAAAGTAGTGATTTAGTAAATCGTGACTTCACTTTAATGTACACAAATGTATTCGACAGCCATCTTCAGTTCAAGCAGGTTGGAACATGAGGACCTCATTCGACAGAGTGTCGGGACCTGCTATATCGGTAGGGATCGTCTGCAGCATAATCTATAGCTTCCCTAACTAACGACAAATATATTTGTTTGTCATCTTCATTTTCTTCATGCTGGAAATTTTTCCCTTACCCTTTCAACTGTCTTTCGTCAGGAGGACGAGTGGTTCATAACTGAAGGTGTTTTTTTGTAAAGACATAAAGATCAATGACCTCTATGCCGCTCTGGCCTTGTGTACCCCTTTGATGTAGACGACCGCCAACCCTCGACCCATGGAAGAAGCGAGGAAATGTTCTGCCTTCCAGAAAGGACTTAATCTACCGGATCAGGCCCCGAGGTAGGTCGAAATCGAGCATTTTGTGTAATAGACCTTCATGCCATACTTTGTCAAAGGCTTTCGAAATGTCCAGGAGAACGAGATGGACTGTCTTCCTATTGTTTAGCTCTCAGATGGAATTTTCGACCAATCTCAGGGCCTGCAGCTCGATGGAGTGTGCCCTCCTGAAGCCGAATTGTTCATCAGGCAGAACATTTCGGTCTTCAACTTCTTCGGTCAACCTTTGGAACACAACACGTTCAGCCAACTTAGCCGTTGAGCAAAGCAGACTAATCAGACGATCATTCTGTGGAAACAGCGGGTTCTGGTCCTGTTTCGAAATCATGACGACTACGGCACGCATCTTCGGGGAAAGTATCTGAGAGCGATACAACTGTTGATCATGTCCTATAGGTATCTGATGAAGTTACCCGGGAGCTGCTTCAACAAGCTATTGTTGATTGAATCAATTTCCGGAGCTTCTTGGATTTGGAGGCCCTAATGTACCCCCTCAGTTCTTTCTACGAACCTGGACGGATCACGTCGTCATCATTTTCCCTAAGGATGCGCCGAACCCGCAGTTCTAGCCGGATCAACGTTAAGTTGGAACTGACTTTCCATTGTGTCTGCAAAGGACCACGCCATCTCGGCAAGGGAGTAGCAGATGCCGCGCCGTCCGTGAAGAGGGGAGGGAGCGGTTTTCCTCTTCTCGAGCCTGCGGGTGACTCGCCATAGCTCATCATCCCCAGGTTCGAGAGATTCCAAACACTCGCTTCACCTCTCGTTTCTGTAATCAGTGATGGCCTATTTGACTTGGTTAGCCATCCTGCTAGCCGCAGCCTTGTCTCCAGGGTAGAGAGTCCGCTGACAAACTCGTCTGAGTCGATTTCTCTCCCGGATAAGGTTCTTTATCCTGGGAATAAACTCATTGTATCTTCGCAGAGGACACTGTGTCCTGGTTGTGGCTGCGCGGAAAGCGTTGTTCACAGACAATTCCAAATTCGTTCACCTGAACAAAACCAGAGGGAGCGGACAATTTCCACGCGTCATCCTGGAGGCAGATGATGGCTGGAAACCTTTTTTCTCCAAGGCGCCCTCGATGTCAGCGATCTCCAGGTGTTCCGGAACCCCTCTGAAGACGGCTCTAATTTGCCTGTCCTCAGGAAGGGTATACGTGTGATGAGGAATTTTCTCCCTCACCAATAATTTGGAAATACTCCTGTAATCCTCGATGGAAGAAGGCTGAACTTTAATGCCGTCAGCCAGGTTTACTACTTTCGTATAGTTGACTTTGTGAAAGGTAGCCAACTTCGTGAAATGAACCCACTTGTCCTTCTGGCGAACGACAATTGGGGGAACGCGAGTTTTCTTGATGTTTTGGGGCATCTCAGGGCGTGGGGGAGAGGGGAGCTAGCTCCCTGTTCCGTGGGATTTCCAACCTGATTTGTTTTGTCGTTTTGGGTACTCTGGTTTTTTAGGCCACCCTGTACAGTGGAAGTAGACTTTTATACAATATCTACCTTATAACCGTTGTTGACCGCGGCTCTCTCTCAGAAAGTGGAATATTCAATAGTTTGTGAAGCATACTATCGAATGTAAAGTAGTTTTGTAAATAGAAAGACCAATTCCACATTTGCAAACCACCGTTTAGCAGAAGGACATGAGTTCAATCGTGAATACAACGTGTTACATTTAGAAGAGAAGAGTTTGAAACTCAATCTTCTAGAATTTTTAGGAATCAATAGATTCAGGAATTCGGGTAATTTACTGAATGATCAATTAGAATTGAATAACTCCCCGTTATCGAATATTTTTTCAAATGTGGAAACTGGAACATCAACTCAGGTAATTTAATTCATTACAAACTTAGGTAAAAATCAGGTACTTGAAATGTAGGTACTTCAAATTGTAAAATTAGGTATGTTAAGCATTGCATATGTAGAATATAGTTAGTAAAGACACGCCCCAAAAAAGCCATTGTACGGCAAAACACGTCCTAAAATTGTTAAGTAAAAATATCACAATAAAGTGTTTTTTTAATACGTTAGTTATGGATTTTCATCAAGTATCGGCCAATTTCATCATATTCTGCCCTTTATTACACTTCAGTAGGCCCTCTATTGATTTAGCTTTGTTTATTTTTCAGAATGTGGAAGATGGAAATAACAGAAAAGTAGTGAGACACATTGACTCCTACACAAACAATGTATTCCAAATAATATTCTTAGTTTCGTTTAATTGATTAGTATCAAATCATTTCTGTTTATGTTTTGAAATTTGTAGATTTTAAATTCTTGCAGTTATCTCTCAAGACACTAATACTAATAAAGCTATGCTTCTTGCCACTGTCTGAGAGTAGGAAGCAAAGAATGGACCCTGGCGACTTAATGTTACCTTTTGGTCGTTAACATGCCGTTCTCAGGTACTGAAGTAGTTTTTTCATGTTGCCGTTACGAAAATTGTCTTTTGTAATGGAATGAACAAGACACTTAGTCACTCTCATTCAGTTCGAGATTCCTACGTACGTCAGGTCACTGTTAATGCTCTATATCTGCAGAGGTTAATTGTTGGCAATGAAGCAGAGCGACGTTCCATGAAATGCAACTTGAAGATTAATGTCACTGATTGATGCCCACACTTGAAGTATCACAATCACAAGGTGTGCGTGCGGATTTCTGTGTGTTTTGACGAATTGGTTTCAGGAAACATTCTGGGATGAATTGAATTAGTACTTTCCCCTGCTGTCCTTTTCAGTGTTTTACAGAGTGGACCAAATTGGACACTTTTAAAGAAAAACTCCTGTTTCCAAACTAGTTAGATGAAAACTGATGGCTGTGTCTGCGGGTCAAATTTTATGACAAACGCAATGGTGAAAACCGCATATCGATATCTGTCATCGTTTCTGAGTTACAGCATGTTTTTCGAAACTGGGCATTTTCGAAAGGTTCGAAGTAACTGTAACTTTTTTCCTGTCAAAAATGTTTTGTTTCTATGAACACATTTCCGAAGCGCTTTTTTACGTAGAATTTAATGGAAATCAATAGTTATTAAACTATTTTTTACATTAGACACCTTGTATATTCCTGCATTTTTCAATAGGGCACAACATTACCTTACCAAAAATGTAGCACACTTGATGTTTTGCTACAGAGCTTTTAGGTTTTTTCATGTTGACTTTGAAACGCACACTTTGATCAAGAAGGTTTTGGACGACCCGGCGATGAAACAGAAAGAAATTGTTCAGTAGTAGCTTTTCAATAAAAAACTGATACCAATCAATAATACTATATTCATTACTGATAAATGAAACTTCAACAATGATAATAAGAATGATGAAGACAATGAAATATATTTCTTCAAAAAAGATGTTTGAAATGTCTACCAGCCTCTCCTACATACAGGCGACACCTTTTCTGAACGTTTTTTTGCCAAATTAATTATTTCAATAGGAGTGAGAGAAGCATCATCGCCGCTTCCAATTCGTATCTAGAATTGGTGGATAATTCAAAAATAAGATCTTTCGACTTTCCTCGGAGGTGAAAGTCCATAGGCGATAAGTCCGGTGACCTGGCAGGCCAACGGTTGGGTCCTTGATTGGCTATCCAATTGTTACCAAAATTCGTGACAATTGCAGTGTTATGAGGCGAAGCTGCGTCTTGTTGAAAATACATTTTTTTTAGCTCCAATAGTGGTCATTCATTTTGCCATAAAATTTCTAAATACCTTTGAGATGTTAGAGTGCCATCATAAATGAACGAAACGATAATTCTACCCCTGAAAACACCTGCCCACATACTTAATTCAAATATTTCTTGACTTTGGTCGGACGGTAGCTAGTCGGTTGAGGTGGGTGGTTTGCTCTACTCTCTCAATCGACCTCTGTGTGAACCGGTGGTTCGAGCCGCAAGGCCGGACGATCCAGTGTCACTTCCTATCATCCAACCAGTGTTAGGAATCACACGTTGAAAGGTACGACCTAGTTAGTACTTAGCTCGCACAAGTTTTGATTTTTGAGAGTTGTCGTTCGTAGCTGGTTAACGGAAAAACTGGTTTCAAGCAGACTTCTCTGCTCCACAATAGAATGAGGATTTTGTTGTGTCCAAATATAATAATTGTAGGTGTTGAAAATGCCTATACTGTTCACATAAGCTTCGTCTGTCTAAATACAATTTAACGAAAAATCACATACTTGGTTACAAGTTTCCACGAACCACTGGCAAAAAGCTACTGGTCCTGTATGGCTTGAATTGTGTTTTTTTCAAAATCCTCCTAATGTAAGTTCTTGACAGGCCTGTTGATATTTTCAAATTTCGCGTTGACGTTTTCGGATTATTTTCAACATCTCCTATATCTACTATTTTTTCTAACTCCTCATTCCTATTTGATTCATATAATTTTGGCATTTTTTTTCAAATTGACCACCATCAATTAGGTTGTGTTGTAACCTTGTGATAGTTCTTTGAATTGATTTGTATTTCTAGTTGTGTCACAAAATAGTTAGTAATGTTTATATTTCCATATAATTATTAGATGCATGAATATTTAATAATTTAGTGGGGGTCTGTAATCCATTAGCAAATCATATAGCTAATGATCTCGAATACATTTATACCGTACACATGTACTTATCACTTTTCTTCTCATTGGTATAGATAACGAATGAATCTTGTATGACTCTCGACCAGGAAAACTATCATCTGTGTCACCGCTTCTTTGCAACTTCTTGTTTCAACTATAAAGTGTCCGATATTTTTATAATATCAATCATCCCGTTGTCTTTTGTTTCGTAAAGCCGCAGTTCCAAGGTTATGTTATATTCATCGATTTTTTCTCATCCATCAACTCATGTTATTCGTACGAAAAACGCAATTTCATCTTAAATTGCTATAATTTTTGCTGGTGTTCATACACACGGTCACGGTGTATCGCAAGGTTAGATAATAATTTCTGCTACAATTTATGTCTCAACTTGAAAATTAACGCAGAAATAGGTCCCAAGACAGGTTAATTATTAATTTCGAAGCAATAAGGCGGCAATTTTCTCGGATTGCAATTTGTACTATTCTTTCCATTCTCGAATGACGGGAAAACGATCGATTAATTGCGTTAATATCGCCCAAGATGCGATGTAGATTTTTATTCTGCAGTTCAAGGCGAATCTTCGTCACGGAATATATAAATGCAAAGTAGAAACATTATTCCAGTAAGGTAAATCAATATCAGGAGCTTTCCATTAGATCTGATATAGTTGATGAAAACATAAACAGTTTTTGCTGTCTTCCGATGCAAGTCGAATTAATTTATTGGAATTTTTGTATTCGATATTAACACTGACAGACACTCTTCAACATAGTCATTGTCATAATGACAATCAGTTGACATTTCAACATTTTTGAACGCTTGCTTTCCGACGGTATTTGAATTAAATTTTTCCTGGTCGAAGAGGACCAGTGGAATGGCCCTCAAGGTCTTCCGATCTACGCCAGACAGATTTTTTGTACAAAAATTCAAACACTGCAATTTATGGAACTCACCTTTCTAGATGATCAAAATAATAATAATTATATTAGCAATGATAATAAATTAATTATCGAGAGTAGAGAAGACTCCAATAATCGCAACAACCGTTTTAACAAAATGGTTTTGATTATTGGAGTCATTGGTGGAATGATGCCCTCCCTATTGTAATATTAAAATCCTGCCGGTTTGCCGCACTAAGGCAAAACTCTTTGGCGTCAAATGCAGAAGGCATTTGGTGATTGAAATACGTGAAACACTTGGTGATTGAAACACGTGAACCACTTGGTGATTGAAACACTCGGTGATTGAAACACGTGTCGAGGTTTTGAAAATAACGGTTTGGTGTTGGGATAAAACTCCAGTAGTACTATTTGCTATATAAAGTTTGGAAGTGTATCTTACATATCTCATATGACAAAAATTATATTATATAGTTTGTAAAAACACTGTTGTATCTCAAGAAGAATTGCCAAGTTCATCTAAATTTCTTGGAGGTTCAGAGGTTAATTTCGTTGAACTGCAACAACTTCAGACCCCAAGTCACAGGTTATAAAAGAATTCTTAGATATAACAAATCTCATTCAAATCGATTCAATATATAACGCTCAGGGAAAGCTGCTCAATCTGACGATCAGTAATTTAGATCTCAATATCAACTTCAATTTGAGAGGTTATACCCAGTATTAGATGTGTATGTCCTTCGATATAAAGTAGACATTTCCATGTTGGTATAGAAATCAAATAAAATATTTTTTGAATTGAAATCATTTTATTACTTAACACGCTTGAAAAATAGAATCAAAAATTCAAACTCGTCTGAGTCGATTTCTCTCCCGGATAAGGTTCTTTATCCTGGGAATAAACTCATTGTATCTTCGCAGAGGACACTGTGTCCTGGTTGTGGATGCGCGGAAAGCGTTGTTCATAGACAATTCCAAATTCGTTCACCTAAACAAAACCAGAGGGAGCGGACAATGTCCACGCATCATCCTGGAGGCAGATGATGGCTGGAAACCTTTTTTCTCCAAGGCGCCCTCGATGTCAGCGATCTCCAGGTGTTCCGGGACCCCTCTGAAGACGGCTCTAATTTGCCTGTCCTCAGGAAGGGTATACGTGTGATGAAGAATTTTCTCCCTCACCAATAATTTGGACATACTCTTGTAATCCTCGATCGAAGAAGGTTGAACTTTAATGCCGTCAGCCAGGTTTACTACTTTCGTATAGTTAACTTTGTGAAAGGTAGCCAACTTCGTGAAATGAACCCACTTGTCCTTCTGGCGAACGACAATTGGGGGAACGCAAGTTTTCTTGATGTTTTGGGGCATCTCAGGGCGCGGGGGAGAGGGGAGCTAGCTCCCTGTTTCGTGGGATTTCCAACCTGATTTGTTTTGTCGTTTTGGGTACTCTGGTTTTTTAGGCCACCCTGTACAGTGGAAGTAGACTTTTCACACGTTTCAGAGAGCTCTTGCTCATATTGACATCAGTCATTACATAACCCTCCACAGAGGATTCAGTTGTTAATACCTCAATTCCCGAGAAATTTAGTGTTTCATCACATAATTTAGGTGCTTTTTTGTTCGTCTGTTTTGGCTTTGCGCCGGTGTTGCTTACTGTTTGAGAGGCTGGCTTCGAAGAAGGAGGAAGCGGAGGAATGTCTTCCGGAAGTCTACGCTTCTACGACGGGAGTATCTTTGGAGAAGACTCTCCTCGGAGTACGATCAAGAAGCTCCCTGATCCCAGGTGGGGTACCAGGAGGCTCCCTAATCGCTGACCCAGGAGTGCTTTGATGGGCTAAAGCCCAGACGGTCATGCAAAAGGCCCGGTAAATGTATTGGTGGACTCCACTGATCTATGGGATCGAAAATCAAAGACGAAGAGTCACCCCAAGACATTCAGTTGCGAATCCAAGTTTCGATATCGACCTCTGACGAGATTTATCCTAAGTCTTTCACTGCCGTTGTCACTACAAAGCACTGGACAATTGTCTTGACTCGTCATAGATTTCATAAGAAGATGAATCTTGTTCGGCGATCGATGATATTCGATCCCATAGCAATTTTCGTTAGGAAAAATGTATCGTCATAACTGTCAATAACTTTTGCAAACGTCAAAAGTGTACCTGTTTCCGCTGAAGATATTTTCAGCGGTTGAGTTTTTTTTTGGGTTTTGAGAACGGAAAGCCTAGGCTGATATTCCAATACAAGTTATGTACTAACTTTCAGTGGTTTATATCACTCATTAATTTTTGATTTTTGAGGGAGAACTGTAAACAGTTTGCCCTTTAACGTATTCAAAAAACACTTTATTGTGAGATTTTCACTAAACAATTTTACAAAAACGCAACACGTGATTTTTACCTAAGTTTGTAATGAATTAAATTATCTGAGCTAATGTCCCAGTTTCCACATTCGACAAAATATTTAGTAACGGGGAGATACTCAATTCTGATTGATTATTCAGTAAATTACCCGAATTCCTGAATCAAATGATTTCTAAACATTCTAGAAGATCGAGTTTACAACTCTTCTCTTCTGAATGTAACACATCGTAGTCATGATTGAACTGTGGAATTGGTCTTTCTATTTACAAAACTACGTCTATATTCTTTATTTCTTTGGGAAAATGTTCTCCCTGTTTGACCAATATACATCAGTCAGTCAGCTTATATACTCCTATCCGACACCGACGTTTTGTCTTTATTGTTTTTAATAAATTTACTTAGACTATTATTCGTTCTGTAAGCTACGTTTACGCATTCTTTCTTTGAAAAACTGTCAATATTATTGGTTCGTCCACCCAAATATGACTGTCCTATAACTGACGTTATCGCCTCGTGACTTAAGGTAGACCTTGTCCATGGCTTGCTCTCGTAGTTTTTTGGAAAGAATGGAGTCTACAATATCTACCTTATAACCGTTGTTGACCGCGGCTCTCTCTCAGAAAGTGGAATATTCAATAGTTTGTGAAGCATACTATCGAATGTAAAGTAGTTTTGTAAATAGAAAGACCAATTCCACATTTGCAAACCACCGTTTAGCAGAAGGACATGAGTTCAATCGTGAATACAACGTGTTACATTTAGAAGAGAAGAGTTTGAAACTCAATCTTCTAGAATTTTTAGGAATCAATAGATTCAGGAATTCGGGTAATTTACTGAATGATCAATTAGAATTGAATAACTCCCCGTTATCGAATATTTTTTCAAATGTGGAAACTGGAACATCAACTCAGGTAATTTAATTCATTACAAACTTAGGTAAAAATCAGGTACTTGAAATGTAGGTACTTCAAATTGTAAAATTAGGTATGTTAAGCATTGCATATGTAGAATATAGTTAGTAAAGACACGCCCCAAAAAAGCCATTGTACGGCAAAACACGTCCTAAAATTGTTAAGTAAAAATATCACAATAAAGTGTTTTTTTAATACGTTAGTTATGGATTTTCATCAAGTATCGGCCAATTTCATCATATTCTGCCCTTTATTACACTTCAGTAGGCCCTCTATTGATTTAGCTTTGTTTATTTTTCAGAATGTGGAAGATGGAAATAACAGAAAAGTAGTGAGACACATTGACTCCTACACAAACAATGTATTCCAAATAATATTCTTAGTTTCGTTTAATTGATTAGTATCAAATCATTTCTGTTTATGTTTTGAAATTTGTAGATTTTAAATTCTTGCAGTTGTCTTTCAAGACACTAATACTAATAAAGCTATGCTTCTTGCCACTGTCTGAGAGTAGGAAGCAAAGAATGGACCCACATCATCGCCGCTTCCAATTCGTATCTAGAATTGATGGATAATTCAAAAATAAGATCTTTCGACTTATCGGAGGTGAAAGTCCATAGGCGATAAGTCCGGTGACCTGGCAGGTTAACGGTTGGGTCCTTGATTGGCTATCCAATTGTTACCAAAATGTGTAGCCAAAAAATTCGTGACAATTGCAGTGTTATGAGGCGAAGCTGCGTCTTGTTGAAAATACATTTTTTTTAGCTCAATATTCATTTTGCCATAAAATTTCTAAATACCTTTGAGATGTTAGAGTGCCATCATAAATGAACAAACCGATAATTCTATCCCTGAAAACACCTGCCTACATACTAAATTCAAATCTTTCTTGACTTTGGTCGGACGGTAGCTAGTCGGTTGAGGTGGGTGGTTTGCTCTACTTTATCAATCGACCTCTGTGTAAACCGGTGGTTCGAGCCGCAAGGCCGGACGATCCAGTGTTAGGAATCACACGTTGAAAGGTACGACCTAGTTAGTACTTAGCTCGCACAAGTTTCGATTTTTGAGAGTTGTCGTTCGTAGCTGGTTAACGGAAAAACTGGTTTCAAGCAGACTTCTCTGCTCCACAATAGAATGAGGATTTTGTTGTGCCCAAATATAATAATTGTAGGTGTTGAAAATGCCTATACTGCTCACATAAGCTTCGTCTGTCTAAATACAATTTAACGAAAAATCACATACTTGGTTACAAGTTTCCACGAACCACTGTCTTACTTGCCTGCTTACCCCTGTTTAATTAATCACTCCTAAAAATATAACTCCTTCAATTCAAACAAAATCACTATTCAACAGTATATAGAAAGGCAATAAAAATCCAAAACACAGGGATGATTTCGATAGAGAAGAAGAGGCAATGAACATTATTAAAATCTGGCTACCTGTCCTCAAGTGTACAGCACCAAGATCAGATTTAAAATAGTATGTGTTGGTTTTGAATGATTTGTATCGTGTATCACTTTTACGTACTCCATAACAACACCGTTTTGTTGTTTCTTTTCGTACAGATAACATAATTATAATGGAGTAAAAAAATGTTTTTCTGATTATTTTGACTTACTACTTTTTTTTCATTTTTCTTACAATTAATAAACTTCAATTCATATTTTAATTTTTAAAACATGAGTTGCGGGCTCTTTAACATGGTTGTTTACAAAAAACATTACGAAAAAGATGGCTGATACTGACGCATACGCACAAAAAAACTTTGTGATGAAAAGGCCTATCGAAGGAAGGTCTCGAGAAGAAACCAGGCATCATCAAAAAATATCTTCAGCGGAATGGTTACTCCAAAGTGATGTTGGATCAGAAAGCTAGAAGACAGGAAGAGCCTCGCAAGCAAGAAATTCTAAAAATCCACGGTCTTCAAACCCGGAAAATAGTGACACTGAAAACCTCGGCGGCAAATGCCTCAACCACTCATTCGTAATTGTTCGTAACTTCTGCATGCTCGTTTCTGGCACATATTTCAGTATATCCACATTGTCCTCATTTGTTCTTACACTGCCATGGTTTCTATTATTTCTTCTAAGCTTATTCCTCCTCTGACTCATTCTTGTATCCACTTCATTTCGTAGCTGTTCTTTTTACTACTTCTTCATTGATTTAGTAGGGCACTACACATGCTACCATATTTCTTATACATATAATATGCAAGTTTCTAGTATTACTACAAAAGAGTGAATATTACTAGAATGTATTGAAGACTGATGTTAATTAGAGCTAGCAACATTTCTTTCACATGTTCAGATATACCTATTCGAGAATACTATTTANCTTTACGCGATTGAGCGTTTCACGAACTGTGAGGCGTGAGACGTAGAAATTTCAGCGGCTAACTTCCTCAAACTTAAACAATTTTAAGTCACCATTTCGTTTACTTTAGCGATGTTTACTTCAGTTGGGAATATTGATGGCCGACCAGAGGCTAAGCAAATCTTCCACCACATCTCAACCGTTTTTAAATGCAGTTTACCACTCATATGCATGTGTTTTTGCATTGCATTGATATGCAAGTCAATTCATATCATCATCTTCAGCGCTTCAGTACAAAAAATTCCATCTGCGATGCAAAATTTTTAACAAAATCTTTGTTAGACATTTTTATCCAATGTAAAAATTGCAAAACATTTTTGATTAACTGAATGAGTACTGTAAACAAACTAAATGACGGATAGCGCTCAAACTCCGCATAAGTATAAGGTACAGTTGTGCCAACCTAGGTAGAGAAATAATTTCGACAATCCCTTCCCTCGGGTTTTTTGAATGATCCATACCCGGCAAGGCCGTAGCCAGGGGAGGGGATCAAGGGGGATAGATCCCCCGAAAGTTCTACAAGCAACTTCCATTCAAAAATTATATCAAATACAACAATTGACTTGTTTCAACATCACAGGAGCCATGATAACAACACTAACCGCGGCAATGGAATTAATTACTGGTATGTCCCCTCTGGACCTGTACGTTAAGGAGGTTGCGTTAATGGCCATGGTACCCTACCAAATACAAATAAAACAGAACACAGAGAATCACAGAACACAAATGCAATACGCATATATATATATATATATATATATATATATATATATATATATATATATATATATATATATATATATATATATATATATATATATATATATATATATATATATATATATATATATATATATATATATATATATATATATATATATATATATATATATATATATATATATATATATATATATATATATATATATATATATATATATATATATATATATATATATATATATATATATATATATATATATATATATATATATATATATATATATATATATATATATATATATATATATATATATATATATATATATATATATATATATATATATATATATATATATATATATATATATATATATATATATATATATATATATATATATATATATATATATATATATATATATATATATATATATATATATATATATATATATATATATATATATATATATATATATATATATATATATATATATATATATATATATATATATATATATATATATATATATATATATATATATATATATATATATATATATATATATATATATATATATATATATATATATATATATATATATATATATATATATATATATATATATATATATATATATATATATATATATATATATATATATATATATATATATATATATATATATATATATATATATATATATATATATATATATATATATATATATATATATATATATATATATATATATATATATATATATATATATATATATATATATATATATATATATATATATATATATATATATATATATATATATATATATATATATATATATATATATATATATATATATATATATATATATATATATATATATATATATATATATATATATATATATATATATANTTAATCCTTAGCTCGCACAAGTTTCGACTTCTGAGGGTTGTCGTTCGTAGGGGTGCGACAGCTGGTTAATGGAAAACAGATTTTAAACAGATTTTTATATATGTCTATGTGCGTGTGTCGAAGTCGTTGTTGTTTTCTACATACATACTATATACAGAAAATAAAGGACAAAAAGGACCAACAAGAAGTTAATCTGTTGAATTTATTTTCACGAAAAATTAGTAATTATTACCTGCCCTGTACCTGGTGACTACTAGTTCTTAAAACCTGTTTTAGAGTTGATAATTTGTATAAATTGCGTTGTGAATTAGACTGCAGAGGTTCCTAATTTAATTTGGCGTTGGAACCCTAATTGTCCATCCAAGCGAAGGAGTGCTGCAAATCATTATCATATAAATATGGTGAACGTTATCTCCCAGACAAGGCTGCATGTACAGAGTATAATTAAGGGACGACCGAAAT
>NW_019292818.1:0-46393 GCF_000500325.1 Leptinotarsa decemlineata
AAACAAATATAAACCAAATAAATTACATGGTACTACTATTCTACTAGTCAAGCCCTATCATTTGATACCCATATTGAGATAGTTTTGAAACGACATGTTATTCGCCATTTTGTAGCTGCGGCCATCTTGAATTTGCATCTTTTTCAAAATGTACTGCTATTATACTTGTCAAGCCCTGTCATTTGATACCCATATTTTGTTAATTGTAAAAATATATGTATTTCGCGATTTTGTAGCTGTGGCCATCTTGAATTTCCTTTTTTTAAAAATTGTACCACTATTCTACTAGTCAAGGCCTGTCATTTGATACCCATGTTGAGTTAATTGCGGAAAAATATGTAATCCGTCAATATGTAGCTGCGGCCATCTTGAATTTGCATCTTCTTCAAAATGTACTACCATTATACTTGTCAAGCCTTGTCATTTGATACCCATATTGAGTTATTTGTGAAAAAACATGTGATCCGTCATTACGTAGCTGCGGCCATCTTGAAGTTGCATTTTTTTGAAATGTACTACTAATTTACTTGTCAAGCCCGGTGATTTGATAACCATATTGAGTTAGTTGTGGAAAATATGTAATCTTCCAGTTTTTAGCTGCAGCTATTTTGAATTTGCATCTTTTGCATCAAGATGTACTACTATTCTACTAGTGGACTTTTTGTCTTTTGATACCCATATTGAGGAATATGTGAAAAAATATGTAATCCGCCATTTTGTAGCTTTGGTCATCTTGGCCATGTCACTGTTGAACACATTTCATTAGCAGGAATGAAACACGTTTGCCGTTCTATGATCACTTAGCTGCGTGTGTATGAATTAAATGGAAGATGATAAAATAAATAGAATCACAACCTGACAACAATATTTTCTACTATTTTTCTACTATTATGGAATTTTAGTATGAATAGTTTGAATCGTGCTTCAGTAGAAAATGCGTCAGAATTTTGATGATCAAGAGAAGCGACGAAAACTAAACAAAATTGTTGAATTAGTTCTGAGAGTTAATGATTGAAGCAAATTTGAGGCGTCTTAAAAAAATTTCAGGTAATTATTAGCCGCTGTTGCTGCTCACAGACAAGCAGTTTGTAAGCCTATATATTGATGAGAGATTATCACGAGACCGATTTTTTTTCAAGTAATTGTAAACCAGAGTGTAAGCCTAAACTATTGATAACAAATCTACTTTCATAGTAGGAATAAGCGTACATTATGTTAAAAAACTGACTTGGAATATTTGAGCAAATGAAACATTATTTTGATTAGGGTAATATTCCTTAACTAGAAGGGATATCTTTGTTGACCGTGTTGGTTTGGGTTTCACAATAATTTAAACTATTGCAAATCGTGAAATGTTTACAAACGTACTCCAGATGGATGACCAATATAGATAGATAGATAGATAGATAACTTTATTACCTCATTAGCCACATAAGTGTAGGTTCGTTAGTTACAATCATCGGATACATCCGGATACAATCATTAAAATCTAACATTATATTGAAAAAAATATATATAAAAAAAAAGGTAGAATTAATGATATAAAAATGTTAAAGAAACAGTACAATAAACAAGTATTCTCACCCAGATTTGAATGCAAAATTACTATTTATTAACATTTAGAAGATCTACGAATTCTTGAATATTATAAAGCGGATTGTCAGCCAGTAGAGTTTTTACAAGCTTTTTGAATCTGTTAACGGTGGTATTTTTTATTTCCTTCGGCAGCAGGTTATAAAAGTAACTTCCTGCCCACTCTGGTGATTTTTTATACGAGAGGTGCTTGAAGCTTCTGAGATGTATATTCTCCTGTTTTCTCGTAGAGTATTGATGAAGATCTGAATTTTTTTGTAGGTTGATGATATTCCTATGTGTGTCTATCAATAATTTGAATAAATATATACCTGTTACGGTAAGAATTTTTTGAGATTTAAAAGTTGGTCTACACGATTCACGGTATTCCAGGCTATATATTAATCGAATAATGCGTTTCTGGATCATGAATACCCGGTTCCGTTCTGTAGCTTGTCCCCATGTGGTGATATTATAGCTAATAGCTGAGTAGGCTAAGGCGTANATACCATTTTGGTGAGTCCTTATTCTAGTTGGAACTTTAATATGACTGATCAAACCAAATGACTCAATGATGTCAAATAAAAATTTGGTGTCATTACAATTTATTTTCAATCCATCTATATTGAAATCGCCACAGAGTAATATCCTTTTATATTTCTTTGTTACAATAGCCAAAATAGCTTCAAGTCGATAGAAAAAGTCCTGGGTATTTGAGGAAGGAGACCGATATATCACAATAATAATCATGGAATCACTCTTATAACCAACCAATATTAATAATACTTGTGCTAGGTTAGGTTAGGTTAGGTCTGAAGTGAGTGGGTCTATTCAGTCCTCCACCGCAACCCGCAAGAGTTTATTGTGGCTCACACCTATTCACACTCGGCCTAATAAACCCATCTTCTTAACGAAGTCGATTAATTTGTATGGTGAGTGGTCTTTCAGATCAGATGGTAAGAGTACGGATCTGCCGAACTCTAAAACCTGATTCGGTCCCCAGCGGGGCAGGCACAAAGTATATGCTCTGCTTCTTCTTCATTTTCCAAACAGAGGCGACACGCACTGTCTTCCGACAGTCCAAGTCTCTGCATATGATGATTCAAATGACAGTGACCAGTAAGAAGGCCTGTTAGACATCGTAGTTCATCGATACTGAAGTCCAACAACTGTTTGGTATCAGTTTGGTATTAGGTGTGAAATTGACCGCGGTGGTAGTGCGCCCGACTCACGATCGGAAGGCCGTGGGTTCGATTCCCGTCTCGACCATATATTTTTCTCGAGATAATTTACCTGGTTGAAGCTGGGATCATTCTGCAACCGTGGTAGGAATCACAGGTTAAAAGGTAAGACCTTGTTAGTCCTTAGCTCGCACACGTTTCTCAACTTCTGAGAGTTGTCGTTCGTATGGGAGCGACAGCTGATTACCGGAAAAACAGATTTTAAGCTTCGAAGGGTGGATAAACGCCTTGGACTGAGCCAATCCTGGAAGATTCTGCCAGAAGTCCATAAATCTTCTTTCCATACAAAGACAATCTGTCAAGTCTTCCTATCGGGAGTTGTTTTTGGCAATTTGCTACCAATTCAGACGTTGCTCGGTAGAAGCCAAGAGCTTCCAACGCCGCTTGACTGTCCGAGAATATTTTTATTGACTTGTGTGTGAGGTTGGATTTATTCAATTTCTCCGCACATAATTCAATAGCGTAAATTTCCGCTTGAAATACAGTTACATAGGTTCCTAGGCAGGTTGATATCTCCGTCCTGGGTCTGCGACTAAAAACACCGGAAGGTGTTTTTGATCCATCTGTGAACCGACAACTATCTGCTCTTAATATTTCCTTCTCTCGGAGGATCCAGTCCTCTTTATTCGAAAATAGTACTTTATGAGGCAGTTCATAGTTGACAGTTGGAGGCATAAAGTCAAAAGTCATTTCCAGGATGCTGTGACTTCCGGTGTCAACCAACAATCTATTGCACTCTGCATTCAATTGATTTGTGCAATTGGCAATGTGCACAAGTCTGTATGCAGTCTATTTAGCCTCTCTCTTGAAAAATGTGGAGAGGAGGTAGATCTAGAAGGATCTTCATGGCCGCTGACGGTGTGGTACTGATGGCACCAGTGATAGCCAGACAAGCCTGTATCTGCAAGAAAGAAAGCTTTGCTTGGACCGTTTTCTGTAAAGCCTTCGACCATCAAGCAATTGCACCATAAGTGATCATTGGTCTGCCAATCATCACATCAATCAAATGGATTTGTTTGGGACCTAAACCCCAAGTTTAACCACAAATCCTTCGACATGTCCATAGAGACAGTCTGGCTTTGTGTAAAACTATTTCCAAGTAAGCGTTCCAGACGAGTCTTTTATCAAGGACAATACCAAGATATTTCACTTCCGTTCTTCTCTTGGTGAAGGGGATTAACACAGTTTTGCTGGAGTTGACAGACATTTGCTCCCTCAGGCACCACCTGGGCCTTGCCAGGATGACAAGATCATCTACAAAAGCTTGCAGATCAACTTTTTTTCCGTCAAGGGCATGAAGCGACCACAGAAGGGGCAGCCCCTGGTGACCCTGAACCTGATGGCCTCACCTTGAAGAGTCGTAGTTGCAGTTCTGTTTACTAGCATGGCATAGATCCAGCCAGTTATGGTCGATTCTATACCCTGCCTAGCCAGGGACAATTCTATAGATTTTAGTAGTGAATTGTCAAATGCTCCTTCAATATCAAGAAATACAGCAACCGCAATCTCCTTGTTGTCAAGGGATCGGGAGATTTTCTCAACGAGGTTGTTTAATGCTAAATCTGTCGATTTACCGGTTTGATAAGCATACTGGTGGTTATTCAGAGGGGATGCATATAATGCTACCCTCCTGATATGTCCATCCAGTATTATCTCAAGTCCTTTGTAACGCTGATTGGTCGTACCGATTTAGGGTGTGGGTCTCTCCGTTAACTACAACTCCGTTAACTACAACTCTTGTGTTAACTACAATATCAATTAAATGTCCCTGACTTTTTTTCAAAACAAAAATAAAAAATCAACGAAAATAAATACTGCTCGATAACGGTGAAGAATTACACGTCATTTTATATGAACATTTTTATCAGAAATGACCCCCTCTACCTACCTTCTTCCGTTTGTACCATGACTTATTAGCACAATAACGGGGCTCAACTGATAAAACACTCTCAATAATCGATTTGAATTTGCGAATTCGAACCGATTTATTATTAATTCTGTACTTTGTATTTTCGCGAATGATATAATAATAAAAAATAACTTTACAAATACCTAGTATTTTGTTGAACCATTGTTCATATATTCATTTCCACGTGTGCCATCGCATACGTGGATAATCATTCACAATAATCATATTTTTTATAAAAATCGGAAACATCTGCCCACTTATCTACTTCCTTTGTCAGAACTGTTAACAAACCAATTATCTTCATACGCAGTACAATGTACTCTGATCGTTTTGAATGATTGGTTAGTTACCCGCATCGTTTTAGGAATATGTTTCTGATAACAACCACATTTTTACACAGGCACATTGAGGGGTCTTGTAGCGAGAGAATGACTGCGGATTGTTGAAGTTTTAGAGTGTCGAACTTTATTCTAATGAGCTTCTTCAATAGCCCATGCGCCACCATACTTATCTGAATTTTAAAAATCAAATCAATAAAAAAATATCGTTTCAGCAGTATTGGGAAGTTCATCGTTCGGATATGAAGTAGCTACTGTGTCAGCGAAGTGGTGGTTGTATGCCAGTAGATTCACATAAATTTTGTTTTTTTGACATCATTTCATTCTATGTCGTCTGTGTATGAACTGTAAACGTCGGTATATTTTCGAAATGAAGATTATTATTACGATTATTGAATACATATTAGACAGCTATTGAGAAAGGGCCATCAGTGTTGAAAACTGGGCAGAATGGTAATAAAATAATTACAGATTTCCTTTGCTTTGACGTTCAAAGTCGACCAAAATGAAAAATACAAAGGGAAATTTAGAGAAAAAAAAACTGCTTTTTACTAATGTTCTAAGAATTTCGATAATCGAGGGGAATTTCCACGCTCCCCTCCCAAAAAAAGATAAATACTCTTGAAATATTGATATTCAAAATTGAATGAAACAAAGAC
The DNA here is from genome assembly GCF_000500325.1 of Leptinotarsa decemlineata. Taxonomy (NCBI): domain Eukaryota; kingdom Metazoa; phylum Arthropoda; class Insecta; order Coleoptera; family Chrysomelidae; genus Leptinotarsa; species Leptinotarsa decemlineata. The sequence continues at coordinate 5,720 of NW_019292818.1, forward strand.
GAATTTTTGCCTCTAAAATGTCAAGATAAGTAGTAATGAAATATTTATTATTTTTATTTTATAGGTACCGTTCAAATTGGTATTTTTGTGGTTGTCTTGCGGAAGGTGAAATTAGCCTAAGTGGTAATGCGACAACTCCAAGTCCAAAACACATGTGTTAGTGTTAGTCGATCAGACCTTCAAATGTGGAAACTTGTGCAAGCTAGGGATTAACGAGGTTTCATATTTCAATTAGAGAATGATACAGAGTGGACATCGATTATCCGAGTCATTACGATGTCATCGATGACATAAGTAGATCAAACTCATTCCGTGATATAACAATCATAATTTATGTATGAGTTGTGTGGTTTTTTCTTATAATATTACTCAGATTGGTACTGAAGAGCCTTAAGGCAAGTGTCTCAGGACGAAACATCGATGTCTACCAGTGAGGATGACAGTGTTCCATGTAAGTGCAATTGCTACCTTTCATTTAGTAGATTGTATAGAAATCCTGTGAATAATATCTGGTATGATTTTTTAAAGAATGTTTGGAATACAAACTGAGTAGAGAAAAATGTTTTTGTATAAATCAGTGTTCAACTGAAATTGTTTGTTTCGAAACAATTTCTCTATCTTGTAATTCAATGTTGATATGAAATTAGCTGTTTCAGGGGGGCTTATTCTTCCAGTTTGTGTCTGAAAGTTACTTCGTTGCATGATCTACACATCTATGTATACAGTTACTTTCTTTAAATTTGATTGCTCCCTTCTTTTCTTTAGAAGATTCCCATATTTTTTTGTATCAAGATGGAGTAGGAGAAAGTCAAAAACATTATTTCCTAAAGACTTTTTATTGAAAAATAATTTGAAGTCAGCCCATGGACTAACACAAAAGCAGGGATAACAATATATTATTTTCTTATCGAGCGAGGACCCCTTTTATTCAAACAAGGTCCTTAAGCTGAAACGATTCGTTTTGCCATTATCCTTTGAGTCGGAACAGGTGGTTTCTTTACAAGTATCAGGCCCAGACACAACTAGAGAATGCCCGCACTCCGGTAATGATCTTGAACTTTTATTTCAATGAACTCACGCTGAGTCTGATACGGTAGTATTCTAGATAATTGTCTCTTGTTTGTGAATCGAGAATAATTGACGATAGAGTATTGTAGTTTTGTTAGAGGTTTGAATTATAAAAGGCCATTGGCTATTATACTTGTATTTTAAGTGATGGTGGTTTTTGAGAAGACAGAATGAAAAGGGTTGAATGAGCTTCCAAAACGGTTATGATAGTCGTATGATAGTGATATATCAATTTCTAAAAGTAACGCAATTTTTTGTTCCAGCAATGAGAATCATTGCCAATAGAGCATTGTAGTTTGATCGACACATTTAAATACACATTTTCAAATAATTAAAATACTTTAAAGTATTGAGTATAGTATAGTAGTATAGTTTCTGGAAGCACAAACTAACAGGTGACCTTCTGAAGTATGTCACCCATTTGAGAAATGAATATTACTGGAGTTTTATTCCAATACCAAACCATTGGTTTTAACACCTTCGATCACCAAGTGATCATTTTCAGCGTTTTAATCTTCCTCTTGGAGATGATCACTTGGTGATCGAAATACGTATCAAGGTGGTAAAAATAATGGTTTGTTGTTGGGATGAAACTCCAGTAAGATTCATTACTACACTAAAGGTTCCAATAACAATGTATCACAAGCACCTCAAGAATGATGAAATCAAAAACTAGAGTCTCAGACTATTGCGTTTGATATTTTCGAAACGTTTATGGTATGGCACATTACCTACTGAATATAGATGTTATGGCTTGCCTGATCTTATTGATTCAAGGCTCTGCATTTTCCTCAAAGATCATTCCTTATAAGCACCCCTTAATTGTTTCGTCTCGGACATATTTAATATCAAAACTTGTGTTTTCCATAGGATCTATATCATCTCCAGCTTTTTTTCCATATCCACTCAACTTGGCTGAAGTGAATATATACAATAATTTATTGTTTGAATATAGATGGATATGTGACTCACTTTTTGCGAAAAAATTATCACCAAACTTATGGATGGGATATCACAAAAGAACAAAAAGTCAAATTGCTGAATGTTACTGGAGATACCATTACCAAAGAAGCTTTAGAAATGAACAGGGTATCCGTTGAATGCAATTCTTGGAATCGCAGTCCGCGTTTAGTGGCCTGGTATTCGTGAGGCTGCTACGGATAGTATTACTGGATCTGAAGCAGGTTCTGATGTTGTACTTGGAACCAATTCTTCTTATCCTCTCCGATAATCCTCTGATATAGGGAAGTGCAAGCATTGGTTGTGACGGCTTCTCATCCTTGCGAAGCCCCCACTGTCTTTTAGACAAAGAGTTTTCTACCATCGCTTTGGAGTAGCCATTCCGTTGAAGATCATTTTTGATGATGTCTACTTGCTTCGCGAGACCTTCCTTCGTATTACAGAGCCCGAAAGCATGGTCTAATAGAGTCTTGATGATTCTTCTTTTAGTCGATTGATGGTGGTTGGATTCGTGATTCAGATACTGTCCCGTGTGAGTGGGTTTTCGGTATACAGATGTTTTCCACTTAGTGTCGGTCCTCTTCACCAAAACGTCTAAGAATGGCAGTTCGTTGTGTATTTTCTTCTCCATTGTGAAAGTGATGGAAGTTATTATGATGTATTTCAGGAAGGCATTCAGTTCAGTATTCCCATGGTTCCATATTATGAAGGTGTCATCAACATATCTCAACGAGACTCGGGGTTTCTTGTGGGCTTCTTCAATGGCCAGAATGGCCTTGTAATGGTTGTATTACAAAAAAAAACATCGTCTTTTGTGAAGAATTCAAGGCATTTTGTCGAACTACTAGGATCAATTGAAATCACACAGGAAGTGCAACTAATTAGTTTCAACGTGGAAAGCCTTGCCACTAAAGTTCCGGTCGAAGAAGCACTCCAAATCATACAGAGGAAGCTATCCGAAGACGGGAACCTGAAACAGAGAACGAATCTACCTATAGAAGTAATTATGGAATTACTAGGATGCTGCGTACGAAAGTATTTTTTCCAACTGAAGGACGAATTCTATTCACAAGATGAGGGACTACCAATGGGATCGCCGCTTTCACCAGTCATAGCCAACATATATATGGAGTGGTTTGAAACTCTGGCCATTGAAGAAGCCGAGTCTGGTTGAGTTATGTTGACGACACCTTCATAATATGGAACCATGGGAAAACTGAACTAGACGCCTTCCTGAAACACATCAACAGCATAAGACCTTTCATCACTTTCACAATGGAGAAGGAAATCCACAACGAATTGCCATTCTTGCCAAGAAACACACACAGCGAGGGGAAACCAGTAAATCAGGAATAGCAGACCATGTTTAGATCAATCAACACAACATCGAGTGGTCCCAAGCTGAGATCATACACAGAGAGGAACATTGGTTTAGGAGAAAATTCAAGGAAGCCGCATACATGTTGTCCAACAACGTATTCAGCCAAGCTAGCATGGAGATACGCAACATATGGAAACCCATCATCAAGCGAAAAATGGCCAACCCCCGNCCGCAATTTTCGAAGTCATCAAGCTGTAGGATGCCATCAATGGATTCAGGAATTCGGGTAATTTACTGAATGATCAATTAGAATTAAATAACTCTGTGTTACTGAATATTTTTTCAAATGTGGAAAATGGAACATAAGCGCAGGTAATTAAATTCATTACAAACTTAGGTAAAAAATCAGATACTTGAAATTCAGGTAACTCAAATTGTAGAATAAGGTATATATAGCATTTAATGTGTAGAATTAGTTAAGACACGCCCGAGGAAGCCATTGTATGGCGAAACACGTGTTGCGTTTTTGTAAAATTATCTAGTGAAAATCACACAATAAAGTGTTTTTAGAATACGTTAGTTAATGAATTTTTATCAAGTATCGGCCGATTCCATCATATAACTCTACAGGGATCAGCATCAGCTCTCTTTCTTCCAACAATATAAACTTCAGATTTCTCGAATGTTCTGAATAATTTTCAAATGCAAACTTATGCCAAGGATATTCACATATTTTAGAGTAATGAAATCGAGAATATTATAAACAAAGAAAAAGCTGAATGAAGATATTAAAAAACTTGAAATATCCGGGGTGAATTAATTATTTTCAGAAGTAGTAAGATCATGATCAAATAGTGAGCTGTTTAAAATCCGTTTTTCCGTTAACCAGCTGTCGTACCCCTACAGTGATACAAATACAGTAATACAATAAAATGGTGAGAATTGCATCAATTATAATATATTGTTTGTTAAAAACCAGAGGATTTGACAAAAAAGCTCACTTAACGTCTGTTTATAATATATACTTCGGAACTGTCACCATTTCCAAACATTCCACTGTTTTTATGAATGACATACATTATCAGGTTGGTATATTTTTCCAAATATATCATAAATATGTAACAACACAAAAAAAACGGTAGTATTCGGTAAAAAGTGACCACAACAATCTGTATGATTTCAAATTGACTCATTATTAAACACAAACGAACACTTCATAAGAAACTCATTAAAGTAAGCTAATAAGTAAGTTATAAACAAATGTACCTCCTTTAACAGTGGAACACCATTATAAAATCAATGAAGGGAACAAGAAAACCACAATTAAAAAATCTCTAAACAGTAAAAAGGTGAACATATGCTTCGAAAATAGAAGTCAAATGTTAGGCGATATATAGACCCTTTCTCCAATTCATGATGAATTCAATCTTATACTTTTTAATTCAAGTACTACCTGGGCTGAAAATTCTCGGGCCTAGCATATAAATGGCACTAGTCTTATTGATTTCACCGCTTTTTCAGTTAGTACTAACAAAAGAAAGCTGTTGGAGTTTCATGATATTCTACTCATAAGTTTACGAGTTACTTTACGAACAAAGTGGTTTGTTCAAAGTCAGAAAATTATACGCTCATCAATGTTTTTTATGGATTTGTAGGAACCCCATTAACATCATTTCACATAAATATAATACGCGAATGATCTCCAACCAAGCAATTACCATACCACGCTGTAGATTGAGTCATAACCAGAAATTTGTGACATATTTTGGCCCGAAATTATACAATAAGCTAATGATATTTTCCGATCCCTGAGAGGGAGCCTAAAAATCGGTTACCAAGCCCAAGACAGCAGGCGCGCAAAGACGGGTTACAAATAAGGCAGCAGGAGCGTGTTATTGAAAAAAATAATGTCGATATATCAATGAGGTTACGAACAGCGCCATCTGCCAGCGAATAGATCAATCAATAATGACGATATATCAAGGCGGTTACGTACAGTGCCATCTACCCGCGAATAGATCAAGCAATGATGTCGATAATTCTGTCGAATACAGGTCCCGACCTTGAGAGTCATAAACAAACAAACACACATACATACATACAGGTGAAGGTAATGAAAGCGTGTTAATTAATAAAAAAAACCACAAAATCGTTTTGAATGATCGAAAAGTGAAGTTGCGTGAGTTGGCTGACATTGTAAAGATATTAAAAGAACGTGTTGGCCAAAAACTAGAACGTCTTGATGATTCTGGGCATTGTTCGGCCATGTTTAAACATAACAAATCGGAATTTTTGCATCGATATGTGACAATGGATGAAACATGGATTCATCATTTCACTCCGGATTCAAAACAGATTGAGTTCCAGTTGAGAATATCTACTCAGAATGAAGAAAAACATTGAAAATTTGAGGTTTTCCTATCAAAAAAATGTGCTAGAAATAAACAATAAATTAGATCCAGGTAGTCAACTAGAATTGGGTTCTATTGGAACGAAAGAAGAGATGACTAGACACATGAAAGAAATTAAGAGAAAAATTGATGACCTACAAGATGGCTGTTCAACAGGAAAAACAACAAAATGTGACTGAGAATTATCAAGAAGCTTTCGACAAAGAAGTGGATACCCTTCAGCACATTGAAACAGGGGCTCAATCACAATCACAATTCACAATCAGTTGAAGATAAAGAATAAATTTCTCACCTGCATTCTAACGTATTTGCAGAAATTGTGGCAATAACTGGCATAATCAAGATCCCAAGTTGACATGCCCAGCAAGAAATGCACAATGTAGAGGATGCGGGAAAAAAGGACATTTTCAAAAAGTTTGCATTACTACTGGAATGATAAAAATTCCTTCCAAACAACAAACAAGGGTTATAATGAATAATCAACCAGAAATTGAACTTTTAAAGGATAATAAATTATCGTCAGAAGAAGCATTCAGAATAATTCAAACAGCAAATACAGTTTCGAATAGATCTATCAAAGACCAAATTCTACTAAATGGTAAAAGAACGGAATTTATTGTCGATACAGGAGCAACTGTAAATATTATGAGTTCCGAAGCAGTTAGAAAATTAGCAGAAAACAAGAACATTTTACAAACAAACCAGCAAATATTTCCATACAACTCAAAAACTACTTTGCCGGTCGATGGAAAATTACCCGCCGTACTTGAATATAACAATAATAAGAAATTTCGAAGTGAAATTTTCATCATAAAAGGTAGAAGTGAGTCATTACTGAGTTGCAAAGCTGCTATATCTAAACATTCTATAATTGATTAGAAGCACAAATTGTTACACAATCGAAAGTTTCGAAGAGAAATTTCCCGCCGTGTTTCAAAGAGTAGGAAAGTTGAAGAACTTCCAAGTGCTTCTTCATATCAATAAATCTGTTCGTTCCTAAACCATTTAGAGATACCATTAGAATATGTGTGGATATGCGAGCTCCCAATCAAGCCATCAAACGAGAACGTCACTTAACACCAACAATCCATGATATTATATTGGCTCTCAATGGTGCTGCTGTATTTAGCAAAATAGACCTCAATGATGGATATCATCAGTTTGAACTTGACCAAGAATCAAGAATGGTGACTACTTTTTCAACACATTTTGGCTTGTTCAGATATAATGCCTTAGCTTTGGTGTGAATGCTGCAGTTGAAATTTTCCAAAATATCATTCGTCAAACTCTAATAAACATTAAAGGAGTGTTGAACGTCAGTGATGACATTTCAATTTTTGGAAAGAATCAACACGATCACGATGATACTTTGAACAAAGTTTTCCAACGTTTGAATGAATCTGGTTTGACAGTCAATGAAGCGAAATGTCTAGTAAATACGTGGATACGTATTTTCTCATGAAGGAATTGAACCAGATCCAGTAAAAGTAGCAGCGTTCAAAAACTTAGAAGCCCCGAAAAATGCATCTGAAGTAAGAAGTCTTTTGGGTATGAATAATTATGTTGGGAGATTCATTCCGAATTTAGCAAGTACCACCAAACATTTGCGAACATTGATCTTGAAAAATACATGTTGGACGTGGACAAAAAGACATCTAGATACATTTGAATTCTTGAAAAGTCAGCTGAGTGAAGAATGTCATCTTGCATATTTTGATATTCAGAAAGAAATTCACTTGTACGTCGACGCTGGTCCTTGTGGAGTAGGAGCTATCATCGCACAAGGAGATAATGAAAATCCTGAAATTGTTGCATACGCCAGCAGATCACTATCTCAACCAGTGGAGCGATATAGTCAGATTGAGAAGGAAATGGTTGCCATAACTTGGGCAACCGAATATTTCCACATTTACATATATAGTAGTATATTCAATTTCTATACCGATCATTTACGTCTTCTCAGCATACTTCAGAATCGTCGATCAGTATTCTCAGCCCGAATAGAAAGATTGTGTCTTAGGATTCAGCAATACCAGTTCAGAGTGAAACATCAAAAAGATATAAATAATCCGTCTGATTACATGTCTAGACATCCATTACTAGTAAAACATACTACATATGAACCTGCAGAGTATATAAACTTCATCCTTCAAAACTCACTTCCAAAGGCGATTTCTCTTGAAGAAGTAATGAATTTTTCAAAAAGAGACCAAGAATTCCAACATATATTTGAGGCTTTGAAGAACACTGATGAGAATTTGTGGAATACCAGTGTTTTAAAACCATACAAAAAAGTTAGATATGAGTTGTCTTCTGCAAATGGAACAATTCTGAGGAACACAAAATTGGTCATTCCAGAAACTCTTCGCAAACAGGTTATCCAGCTAGCTGATAAAGGTCATTTGGGAATAGTAAAGACGAAACAACTTCTCAGAAGCAAAGTTTGGTTTCCTGTAATGGATAAATTAGTAGAAAATGAAATAAAGTCCTGTCTGTTGTGTCAAGCAGCAACATCCACTAAAAGTAGAGATCCAATTCAGGTAACAGCTTTACTTACAGGTCCTTGGAGAAATTTAACCATGGATTTTGCTGGACCCTATCCTAATGGTGAATACATCATAGTTGTAGTTGACGAATATTCAAGGTACCCTGTTTGTTATGAAATACCAAGAGTGGACTCTAAAACTGTGATTGATAAACTATTTTTCTTTGTTCTTCCTATTTGGAATTCCCAATCAAATGAAACCGTACAATGGACCACCTTTCAATGGGCAAGAATTTGGTGATTTTGTTGATCATTTCAAATTCAAACATCATAAAGTAACCCCTTTGTGGCCTGAAGCAAATGGACTTGCTGAAAGAACAGTCAGAACTATCAAGAAGACAATTTTGTGTGCAGTGATGAGCGGACGAAATATTAAAAATGAGTTAGAATCATTTTCAATGAATTATAGAGCTACTCCACATTCCACTATAGAAAAATCTCCGTTTGAACTGCTTTTCAACCGATCCATGCATATGACAATTCCTGAAATTACCAATCAAGATGTAGATGGAAATTTTAAAATTATTGATGAGAAAAATAAAATGAAATTCAAAAAGTATGCAGATGGAAGATTACATACTAAAAATCAAGAATTAAATGTTGGAGATTCAGTAATTTGCAAACAAAAACATGTAAATAAATTTACCCCACCATATGATCCCAATCCATATATTGTTGAGAAAATTAGTGGTACAAAGGTAACCGCGTCAGGGCTAGATAAAAAGATAACAAGAAATGCTTCTCACTTCAAAAAGATTGTAAAATCTGATCACATGAATCCTGTATTAGATGTTATACTTGAATACGATGAAGATTTTTATGATTATAGGAAACCAGATGAAGTAATAGAGTTAGAAGAAGATACACCAATTCAAGAAATTTTGAAACCGAAGTTCATGAACCTCCTAGAAGACAACAACCACATAGGAAAGCTAAACACACAAATTATTCTTCGATATGAATGTGATATAATTGAAGTTAGGAAGGAAATGTAATGTTTCGTCCTGTATATGTTGTTTTAGATTATTGTATGTCAAGTAGACTGTGAGTTGTCACTTTGCGGATTTAACTGAGAGATTGTTTAAAATAAACAAAGATTGAAAACCACTTCTACAATTTCAATTAATATTCCAACACGAATATTACACCATCAACAGCAAATATTATGTAGCTTTATTGGAGCGACTGAAATGCAAAGAAACGACCGCATATGACAAAAAAAAATTTGTTTCATCAAGATAACGCACCGTGTTACAAGTCGATCAAAACTATGGCAGAACTATATGAAATGAACTTTGAATTGCTACGTAATCTACACTATTCGCCAGAATTGGCTCTTAGCTACTAGTGGCTGTTCGCAGACCTCAAAAAAATGCTCACTTGAGAAATTTCGCTTGAATGAAGAGGTTATTGCTGGAATTGAGGCATATTTTAAGCAAAAGATATATCGTTCTACAAATGAGGTATTGAAATGTTAGAGCGGCACTAGAATGATTGTGTGGCTCTTGATGGAAATTACTGTTATGAATCAAAGCCAATTTTGAACAAAAAAAAAACAGGTTTTCTTTCTTAGGCACCGGACTTTTCCGGCCATGTATTATATTCAGTTGTTTTTCAATTTAGTTTTCTTGAATTGTTCAAATCTATCTATCTAATGGGCGAAAGAATGAAATGTTAATTTTTCAATGAAATTTCCAGAGAATGGTAAAAGTCAGATAAGTTGTCAACTTATTGATTACTTACGATTTGTTTCAAAAACTATTAATGCATTAAACCCTCATTTTTTTTTCGTATGACGAACTGTATATTTTCATAAAGAACGAATTCTGAAAAGAGTTGAAACAAACTGGATTCATCATTCAAAATAATTGAAGGAGTTAATTGAAGGTGTTATAGAGATGCGAGCTTCCATTTCAGCGTGAATAGCTGCAATCACAGAGCATTGACTGTAATTAATGGATAAATCCGATTTAGAGGATGTTCAGATATTGATAATTGGATTATTCGTTGTTGTGCTATAGCAAGATACTGCAATAGATAATGACATTTTAGAAATTCATGAATCGACAACAGTTCACGAGATGTGGAATTGTATATAGGCTTTGTTTAAGAGTTATTTCGAGATAGGTAATGTATTCCTTCAGAAATCGATGTTCTTTGAATTCATTCGGTATTCAATCAAGATTGTTGAAGAAAAAATGTCCTACTTTCAGTATCACAGTAAACTAACGAATGTTACCAGAAAATTGGATCTAAAAAAATTCTTGAAATCTGAATCGAAACTTTCTGAAATATGTACTTAAATTATAGCTATACAGTGCCTTCAAGTTATAATGAGCCATCCTGAATGATTAATTTGAGAAACTTTTATTATTATAACAATAAATAATGTCGAAAAAATTAAACACTTTCGATCTGGGTTACAAACATGTTTGTCCAAACATTAAGTAAGTCAGAAAAAATTCTGACTATTTACCTGCCCATTGAGATAAAATGTACATTACCTACATATACCCGAAATGATGTGATGCACAAAAAACTGGATTAAGATTGAGACATTCCTAGAAGGTCTCACAAAATTCTTTGAACTGATGTAAGAAATCCAATAATATACAGTGCATTTCTTCAATGTCCCCTCCCCTTTTAGTTTTTGAACGGGTCAACTCAAAAAATTGAAATTCGGGATAATGAAATTAATGTATGATTACTTTATTTTGAAGTGAAATCAACAGATGAAACTTCCAAGATGGCGACTGGGCGTCATCTGGTAAAAAAAATAAACAGAAAGGGGGGTCTTGTGACACATATTTTTGAACCTCCTGACAAATGATTCACAAGCCTAAAATATAATGTCAATATCTTCAACTACTACAAAATGGCGAACCTTTTAATAATTGCCTGAATACATTGTCATTTAACCACATAATATGAGGTAATGAGCTTAAGGTCATTTCAGAAGATGCTCGACATATGAACTTCTTCTTCTTCTCGACATATGAACAGCCTATCCGATATTTCACGCCGAACATTTTCGAAAACAGTAACGTCAATATCTCTACACATATTTATTGTTCTCTGCCGTATATCCAATATTGAAGCAGGTTCAGTTCCGTACACCTTTCGCTTCAAATAACCCCATAAAAAGTCCTAAGGTGTCAAATCTGGTGAGCGAGTTGGCCATTCTGTAGGACCTCGACGGCCAATCCAACGACCGGGAAAAGTAGTATCCAAATAGTTTCTTACTTATCTGGAGTAATGCGGTGGTGCTCCATCTTGTTGGAATACAATATCCATATCGAATTCATTAGGATTCGCTTCGACGATTACAGTGATGAGAGGGTCAGCAGTAGTTTCCATTATATTCAAATACAGTTCCCCTGTTAAATTTTGATCAATAAATAGAGTTCCTACAATATGGTTTCCTGCCCAAACGGTAATTTCTTCTGGATATTGGGTATGTGTCCCGGAAAACGTGAGGGTTGGTGTCACTCCAATAACGGCAGTTTGGTTTGTGAACATTGCCGTTTGGAAAGAAGTACATTCGTCAATAAAACAAATATTGTGGAGATAGGTAGGATGCCTCACAATGGTTTCCGTCATGATTTCGTAGAATTCTGTTCAACGATCATAACCCTGAAGAGGCATAAGCCTATAGCAGGGCTCCACACAACACAATACACATTCACAATATCATGTAAATATTCTTAAAAACCAATAAACATTTTTGACTTGACTTGACTTGACTTCTTCAATCAGGGTCATTTTCAGTTAATTGGTGTACCATTTCAATTTCCAAAATGGACGGATGACCTGTGGGCTTTTTGTTATGTACACTACCGGTAGTTTTGAATTTGGATACAAGTTCCCTAAAATATGTTCTACAGATAGGACGATTCGGAAAACGTTCATTGAAAATCCTTTCGATCTCGTGAAAGTTACGTGTCGCACCGTAAACAAAAATAGCTTCAATTTTGTCTTCCAATGGACGAGAATTGACCATTTTAGAGATTGTTGACGTGATACCTTTCTACTAGTAAAACCGAAAACTAAATGAGAATGTTTTAACTGAACAATGGTGTTCATTATCGTACTGACATTTTTAGGTTAGGTTGTTGAAATTGCCATATGGCGGATAAAAACGAATATTTCTAGAAATATCGATATTAATGTGATACGTCTTCAGGAAATTATTAAATTTTTCGCCATTTTGTAGTAGGGGAATATATTGACTTCATATTCTAGGGTTGTGAAGTCATCAGGAGCTTCAAAATGATGAGTCACAAGACCCCCCTTTCTATTTAATTTTTTTCCCCAGATGGCACCCAGTCGCCATCTTGGAAGTTTCATCTGTCAATTCCACTTCAAAATAAAGTATTCATTCATTAATTCCATTATCCCAAATTTCAATTATTTGAGTCGATCCGTTTAAAAAATAAAAGGGAGGGGTACATTAAAGAAATGCACTGTATATTTCCGCTCTCATGAGCGTTAGCCCTTGGAGATTTTCTATGTTCGTAGTGCAAAACCACCATTTCAATCCGCTTTGAAGTATATAAACCAGTATATGAACCATAAAAGAAAAGATAGTAAACGAAATGATGACTCGATTTCATAAATAGCAAAAAAATACTCCAATATCAAAACTGGGCTGACTACTTCAGAATGATATTGACATAAACATGAACATCACATATATAATAAGAGGACATACTTGAAAATTGGATATAAATCAAATTATCAGAAACAACAATTCATTCAGACCAGTCTCCAGTCTCAACTCACCTGCACAGTTGGTTAATGAATTGACACCTATCAGAAAACAACTACTCCCCTGGCTAATACCAAGAAGGGCGTTGGATTATGTCCGGCAGGTGTCAGGATTCTTCACAGAAGTAATTCCTGCATATGCTGTTGGCAATACAAATGCCGGATTCGAGTTTCAATTATTGAAACGGGCACACTTGCAGACTGGTTGTGGACTATTTGGTGTCTCGACTGCAAGGTAGTGTCTATCAACAACTCGAAGTCGATGATTTCCCATAATAAAAAATTGAATTTCTTCTAAAGTATTATTTCTCGAACAACACTGAAGCGAACGACAAATAATATATTTGTCAACGCCCCATCTGCACGTAAACGAGGTTCTAATCAACAGGATATCTGAATCGTATAATTCCTCGTATAAAAAAATGTCACATATAGTAAGGTGACATACTTGTACACTACCTTGGATGGACACTACCTTGCACTGACGAGAGGCCACTTAGTCCGAAACCGGTCTGCAGGTGTGTCCGTTCCAATAATTGAAAATCGATTCCGGCAGCTGCATCGCCAACAGCATATGCAGGAATTACTTCTGTGATGAATCCTGCACTAACACCTGTCGGATATAATCCAACGCCCTTCGTGGTATTATCCAGGAGAGTAGTTGTTTTCTGATAGTAGTTGTTTTCACCTACGGTATAGGTGAGATGACACCGGCCTGAACGAATTGTTCGTTTAGATAATTCAAACATAAACAACTTAAACAAGTAACTAGGTCATGAAGTGTAGTACCACATTGTGTTCTTACATTTTACAAGACATTTTTCACAGTGAGCACTCATTTTTACCACAAACTACACCGGAAACGATTCGATCTTCATATACTTCATTTTTGAAGATCAAACCGTTTTCGGTGTAATTTGTGAAATTACTATGAATCTTCATCAAGTAACAGCCGAATCAATCAGAAAAATTAAACTTATGACAGTTACTTCAATCAACATGAATCATTCCGATATTCTTCTGAAACAGTTTTGGGGTATGTGAGATCTACAGCACAGGTAATTGGGTCGGTTCGGCTAAAATGCATTTTCTTCCACTGCAGCGGTTAAAACGTATAGTGTGACACCAGCTTTAAATGTACGAACTTGAATTGTCGGCATATATTCTATCTGCTGACAACTGGATATCAAATAGTTTATTGAAAGGATTAACGATGTTGAAGATAGATATGGAAAGTAATAAAATGGTAATAAACTCTATATACTACATCGAAATTCACAAAACATGTCAATAGCACAAACATGATTCATATTTTCCTAGAAGAACGATATGAGAAATACCAAGGGAAATTAAGAGAACTAAAAAGCTGCTGTTGTATTCAATTTTTTGAGGATGTTAATGATCTGGCCGGTTTTTCATGCTAAAAACGTTAAGATATATTCTCAAAATAATAAAAAAAATTATGATATTGGAAATCAAGTATTTTAGATCTTTTGATCTGATTGGTAAAAAAATGCTCATCAGTGACACTTTGATAATGTTTTATTTGGCTAATGATAAGACTCAATTATCAATTTCTCCAACAACCGTATCAAAACAAACGAAACATATGGTAGCATCAAAAAATCTCTAATGAATCTCTATGGGCATGTTTCAAAACGGAACACTGCAATATAAAAGCATGAAACTGTAACCAATACATTTTTCACTCACGTAACCGAGTAAAAACACCCCTAATCGAGTTGGGCCGATATTATTTCCGCTAAAACTATGAAGGAGTTTTCATGGGGGTTTGGTCGAGAGCACCCTTCTACTTTTAATAAGGCACTTTCGTATTTTTTATTATATTTCCGAAACGGTATAACAAACTAATGCATATTAATTTAAATTATTTGCTTGAAAGCTTTCAGTGAAAAACTGCGGTTTGTTTTAGGTTACGTTTGAATGAATTTGATCTGAAGTGGATAATGATGGAGAATGAGTGAAATGAGACACTTTCCACTAGTTACGGTTTTTTGCTGTTTCAAACGAATAATATCGACACCGTCGAAACCGTTTGTATGTTTTTTATGCGGTGTTTGCTATTCGTTTGTTGGTGGTATATAGATTTGAACAGCTTTTAACGGATTTTTATGAGCAAAATGAATAGTTGAGACTGACGTCCTGTGAGGCTCATATCAGTGAATTGTAGAGACCTAAATTTCACCCCAAAAATTGTACCATTATTTTCGCAAACTATCTGAACATATTGAAAATCAAATCTGTTTAAGATCTGTTCTTCCGTTAATCAGCTGTCGCCCCCATACGAACGACAACGGTCAGAAGTTGAGAAACTTCTGTGAGCTAAGGAATAACGAGGTCTTACCTTGTAACGTGTGATTCCTAACATTTATAATGATTTCATCTAACGAATTACATAGGTTAAATCCTGCTACTAATTTATTTTGCTCTTTGGATAGCACGCTTGGGTTATAGTACTTTCCTGAAAGAGCATATTTCTTTCTGTTAAGAGGTTATTCTCAACTAGATAACTGTATTGCACTTCTGCTGAGGGGCGGGTAAAGTAGAACGAAATTGTTCAATGTCGTACCCTTAACAACATCCACATTTCAAATAGCGAGAAGAAAGAAAATATATTTTTTCCATCATTCACTTTTCTACGACCCCATGTTAGTCAAAACAAAAAAATCCCCTTTTCCGGTACACGCTCCTAATTCAACACCAACAAAAACTGAAAAATCAATAAAGCCTATCTTCCGATACATCGATGCATGTGTCGATGCGTGTCCTCATTGTGCCACAAGTTCCCCCTTCTATAAGTCCTGGTGCAAGTATGCAGAAGTAGCGTAGATGAAGGCGCACACCGGGTCCGCCTTTAGTTGCAGCTGGCAGTTCTTTTGTTCCGGCTCCGGGTGAAAGGTAAAGGGTGAAGGGCACGCGCTGGTGCACCCCTCTACGGTTCTTACAGACGAAAAGTCTCGTGGCATACTTATTACCTGTTGTGGATGAGCAGTGTTCGGTCTACGTGATTCAGAGGCGTTCGATGGGGAACACGCATATATTTTCGCTTTTTATCTCCCAAATATACAAATTTCAAAATATTCTAAAAATTAAGCTTCATTTCATTAATTCATTCATAGTACACCATTCAACAACCGAAACCCATTACAGAATGGAAAAATGTTATTCGAAAAATACATAAACAAGTTGGTGAATATTAGATAAACAAATAGTAATGTGAACAATACAAACAGTAGATATACAGTAGCTTAGTGAAAAAAACTTTTAACTTCACTTCATACTGTGGGAGAATAGAAGAGTTGATATTTACGTCAATTTTTATTTATATATCAATATCTTATTCATAGAATCTTTACGTATTTAGTTTAAAGATGAAAAGCGAATCATGCTGGTTTGAGAATGGAGAAGGTAAAATGGGAATATGCAGGTTTATGTGTGCCAGCAAATACGGACAATCGATGTGACAGTATACAATGTTGTATAAAAATGAAATGAGTGAGTAAGTACGATGTTTATCCAAGGAGTCCACCTGAAATCTGAATAGTAATTGCTATGTAATTCGATAAATCATAATTGCGATAATCGCCATCACATTTGAAATTAATATACCCCGTATATTTTCTATTCAATTGATGTGTATATTATTGCCAGGATTTCATGAAATACTTCCGATTTCAAATTTTGATATCATAAGAACATCAAAGAGAAAACAGTGAGCTTAATTCTCGCACAAACAGTTAGAATTCCCGATGATGAAACCAAGAATTTTGTATCCTGTGGGAGATGAATGTAATTTTCAATAAATTGATACTTACAGATTGAGATACCCCCATGTTGAACCACCAGAAATCAAGAAATTTGTAACTATAACATAAAAGAATAGAGACAATTGCGAGAAATCTGGAGTTTATATAAGCTTAAGTATCCGGATTGTAATAATGTTTATGTGGTCGGAATTTCTCAAAACGGTATGCTGTAGCATATGAAAGTATCCTGTGCTATTTTTCACCAGAGGTACAAGTTGACCGTCTGCGAAATAATTGTTTACAATTCAGCATTGGCGACGAAGATTTTTGTTGTTTTCCTTTTCATTTGACCTTTCGTTTTTTATTTTCAACCTCATTCTGTGAAATTCGATCCCGGCAGACCAAGCTGACAGCCCTTTGGGAAGTAATTAATTTGTCGAATATTGCAAAGCAAATTTTTCTTCCTGGTGTTAGGTAAGATATATTTATGTTCTTCAAAAATGAATGTAATACTGAATGTAGTACATTTTTAGTTTTTTGGAGTCGTTATCGGCAATCATAAATAAACTGAGGCATTCTGATAAACCTTTACTATTACCCAGACTAGGTAAAAACCATTTGACGTTTTCATTCCTTGTTGCATTCCTTGGAATGCAACAATTTTCCGAATCTAGAGAATACCTTGCACCATGCAAGCAAAGGTTACAAACTCAATTATTTGGATTCTTTAGAAATTCATAAGTATAAGTATTGCGGATGTAATCTGTTAAATTATCAAATCAAATCAGTTTTCAAATTAGCGTGTCCACATTGTCCCAGGTAAACAAATTCCAGGCACTCAATTGAATAATTGAAAATCTATTGCGGCAGTTGTATCGCCAACAGCATATGCTGCACTGCACTGACACCTGTCGGATATAATCCAACGCCCTTCGTGGTATTAGCCAGGGGAGTAGTTGTTTTCTGATAGGTGTCAGTCCATTAACATACTGTGTAGGGTGTTGAGACTGGCCTGAACGAATTGATAATTGAAAATCTATTGCAGCAGTTGTATCGCCAACAGCATATGCAGGAAAAACTTCTGTGAAGAATCCCGCACTGACACCTGTCGGATATAATCCAACGCCCTTCGTGGTATTAGCCAGGGGAGTAGTTGTTTTCTGATAGGTGTCAGTCCATC
This sequence comes from Leptinotarsa decemlineata, assembly GCF_000500325.1. Classification (NCBI taxonomy): domain Eukaryota; kingdom Metazoa; phylum Arthropoda; class Insecta; order Coleoptera; family Chrysomelidae; genus Leptinotarsa; species Leptinotarsa decemlineata. The sequence continues at coordinate 23,739 of NW_019292818.1, forward strand.
AACCTACTGTGTAGGATGTTGAGACTGGCTTGAACGAATTGTTCTTTTAGATGATTTCACTCAATTAAGTTAAGGAGCTCTATTATTACCTACAGTAGATATAAGAGGGCTAACATTATGATTTATTTTCGGTTTATTGTAATTGTTCGAAAATGTCCTTAAAGGACGAAACTACAGTACCAGTACAGTACCAGTACAGTAAAAAAACATAGAAAGTTTTTTTATCTGATAAGATGCTAGGTCTTGAAATTCAGTCATTTATTGTAAAGTATGCCCGCTCAGTCTATAAGGAAAAGAAATTGATGATTTTTTACTAATGTGTGAATTCATAATGTTGTTATTTGTATTCAAAGTAAGCAAATTTATTTGACACCAGATATCAGGCTTGTTGATATCAACGTAAAGATATGTGCAGTCATTTAGTGATTATAATTGTTTGGAATATCTCACAGTCACCTTCGTAAAGGAGGATTTCAGAGACCACTTCTATACAAATATCTTTCATAAATATGATAAATAGCAAAGGATCGAGTACAGAGCCTTTGTAACACCAGATAATGCTACCAGATCGACAGACTTGAAACCAAGATATTGTGAGAAGTATTTTCCATCGATGAGATATAACTCTAAACAACATATAAAATATTCTGTCAGGCCAAAAGACCATAGTTCATCAAAAATAGTACCGTGGTCCATCCTACCGTAATCCTTGAATAGAAAAATATATGTATATGACATATACTTGCGGAAGTGAATATTGAATTGTTATCATCAGTGATTCCTAGAAACTACCGAATAGTTCAATTTCGACAACTAATCGGCCCACATTATGAAAAATTGAAACTTCAGTAAAACAAATATAAGAAGCATGAAAGAAACTTCAAGATATTAAATATATTGTTATAATTTCTTGGTATCTCGTTCTATCTTAAATATCTGACATTCTTAGTTTGAGGCTTTCGTTTCAACTAAATAGTTGTTTGCAGTAAAAAAACAGAGGATGAATCTCATTCGATGAACGAAATCAAAGCCACGTTTTGCAAAGGATCGTTCTGGGAAACTGTCATAGATAGAAATATATCATCTTCTTCACCTACTCAGGCTTTTTCTTTGAGGACAGTTCAGTTCAACAATTGCTGTTATTGGATAATGAATATGTTGTTTTTGCGTTCTGTTTCAACAAGATGCCTTGCAGTGGAAGCTGAAGAAAAAGCCAGAGAACAAATCTCATTCGAAGGGTGAAGTCGAAGATTTGTTCGGCAACGACCCGGCCTGGGAAGCCTCATTTATCTTTAATATTCGTGGATTAACTTCTCTGTCAATCCCAAAGATAGTGCCTTCGTAAGAAGAGATGCCTTCGCCTATACTTCAGATGTTCAACTGCCTCGGATATGGAATATTTGTGGGTTAGCATGGTACGATTATGGATGTTGGCTCTCTAGATCTATTATATTATCTGGGTTGGTCTGAATTCCGTTTATTCTGCCAAGATACGATTTTTCCTTCCGAAGATCTATTCTGGTATTTTAGATGATATTATCAAATAGTATAACAAAAAATGAATATAGGTAATAACACTTTACTGTAATATTCACAAATTCCTAAAAAGGTGTCTCACCGTGCTTCTACTGATATCAATGTAATAGTAATAAATATACTAGCGGTTTCGAAAACTATTTGGTGAAAATCTTTCAGTAATATTTTTTCTACTGTTTTTCATGAATTTCCGTCAAGTATCTTCATATCTTACTTGCCAAAACGATAGACTCTCTTGCACTTGTCCCTTCATAGAAAAAACAGATACAATAAAATACTTAGGGGTCCTAGTGAATCAGTGCCTTCGTTGGAATGATCATATTGACTATACGGTAAAAAGATTACGTAAGCACACTTACAAATTTTATCAACTCAGAAATATAGTCAGTAGAAAAATGTTGCTTACTGTATATAATGCCCTGGCCGAGTCCATTTTACGGTATTGTCTAATAATATGGGGCGGAATATTCAAATCTTCCTTACGTAATTTAGAAATGATCCAAAACTCACTCATAAAAATTATGTTCAAAAAAAATAAATTCTATAATACTCAAGCATTATATGAAGAGAGTGGAATATATAGTGTAAGAAAACTGTATACTTTCCGTTGTATATTATGGACAGCCAATGTTACGAGTTCATTTGTTCAGAATATATATAATACTCGTTTACACACTTCTCAGATTGCAAAGGTTCCACGATGCCGACTTACAATCAAAAATTGATCACATACATTGGACCAAAACTCTACAATTCTTTACCACCGTCACTAAAATGTATCAGAAGTTATACTAAAATGAAAATAGAATTGAAAACATTTATCAATCACAACTACCACAGATTGGAAACAATACTGGATAGTTGACTAATTCACCATACTGCAATCACTCAAAACGATGTCACAAGCTGTTGTTTCTGTTTCTTCTTTCGTATTTGATGCTCTAGTTATGCGAAAAGACTGCTCATCATTTTGGTCGTCCTTCTAGGACTTTCCAGAACTATTTAGTAGGTTCATCTTAGTTTGTAAATGTATTGTTTGTATTGGATTCGTGGCTGTAACACAAGCTTGGCTTAGATAGCCACGATCCTTCGTAGATGTAAGTTGTAACGGTTTATATTTCATATTAATCTGAATTGAATAAATTATGATTTGATTTGATTTGATTTGATCTTGGAAAATGAATGAAAATTTTCCTTTAATGAAGTTACGTCGAGGATTAGTGTAGTTATGTACTCTTTTCAAATTATTTTTGAGAGAATGATGACTCTGTATCACAAATCGTTGACTAAAATAAAGATAATTTTGATTGAACAACGTGATCACCTTTTTATAATCAAGAAAAAAATATAATACGAATGAAAGCAGTAAGGTATTGTGTGTGGGGGGAGTTAAATTTTAAAATAGTAGCTGTGAAACTAAAAAGTCCTAAGCCACATATTTCTGAATATCTTTTGAAACAAACAAACATGACTATCGTTTTTCTTAGAAGATTTAGTTTTACACATATATCCCACTAATGAACAAATTTGAACCAAATTTAGTTATAGTGTTTCAGTGTACCATAAGAAGAGAATGTGAAGTGCAGAAAAACATGAATAATTCATTAATACCGACACCCCAATCTACGCCCATGATGCTTCCGGGCATCGATTATTAATGAAGTCAGTGGGCTCCTGCCTTTTGGCCTATTAAATTAGATAATAAGACTTTTAATTTAATGTGTTCACTCATTTGGAAAGCAGATTGCTATAATCCCTTCAGTATTAATATTAAGCCAAAATAACCTAAAGATTTTGATTATTGGCATGATATTAGAAATGAATGATTCATTGCTGGCGAAACTCTCTTATTACATACCTACAAGACAGTGAGTTTTTTTATTATTTCAGGTAATTCATTTAGTTATGGATATATATGTTTTTCGATATACAATGAATAAACGAATAAAGAAATGTTTAAACATTAGAATGTGTTTTCGACAAATTATTGTCTATATTTTTGAATTCATAATTGGAAGAAATCTTATGATATTATTGTTTCGCATATACTTCCAAGTCCTCATATTTACTTCATCAGGTCGAGATATTGATTTATCATTTGATTATTCGTACAATTATTAATTTAGACCATTGAATATTCTATTATTATTTTGTATATTTCAATTGCTATAATTGAATTGATTCATTGATTTGTTCATCGTTATATCGAAAGAAAAACCTGTTTTTCTGATTTATCTCTCAATCTCATTAGGATGATCTTAAATAATTTCCTTTTCATCTGGGTTCAGAGGATCTGTTACTTCGAAAACATGGTAAATATAGTGAATATAGTCATAATTTTAAAGCATATTGTCGTCATCATTTTTAAATGTATTTCTTGTTGATTCTATGGAAATTATCAAAATATATGGTACCTTGATAAAGTAAGTTAGATCGTTAACAATTATCATTATTATTTTCTGTGTCTAATAATTCTATATGCTCCCACAAAATCTGATTAACTTTTCTATTATATAACTGGAAAATGACAAATGCTACGAACACTGCTCTATAATTATTTCTTCTATTTTGCTGTTTGTTGATATTTCTCATTTTCTGATTAATGTTTCTCCACTTCATACCTCTCTGAATATACACGTACTTGATATCCACATCTATCTATCTGTCTAAAAGTTTTGACATTTCCTAATGATTTTTGCTGCCTCTTTGTTCATTCTAAAAATTGTGTTCTTTGTACTAGTTTGTATAAATTCTTTGAGGATATTTGGAATTTTTTTCTGGGCTCAGTTACGACCTTATAAACATAGTTCAAATTCGATGTTCCAGGGACTTTCGTTCGCATGAAACATAAACTTCAGCTCTGTTCTCTTCTTTTTTGTTTAGGTGTTCTCCAAACGAATGATGTCCATAAGTAGCCCTGTAATTATCCGGTGTCGATCCTATGCAGGAACGTTGGGAGGTATATACGTGAGATATATATGTCACGTTTTCACGAGCTACGTAACTCTTGATTTGAGCCCAAAATAATTCTATCGGGTGAAACCTCGCCACTGAGCCGTATCAGTGGTTAGGTTTCTCGNCGATGTTGTTTAATGGACCTCATAAGCTCGGCCTTAACCATGCCCTCGGAAAATGGAATTCCTTTTTGTCCTAACCAACTTTGCATGTCTGCTTTCTTGGTGGTCATAGTTGGCAGCTGTTTTACAGTCGGCTGTGATAAGAAGCGTTATCCACAACTATTACCGAATTTGGCTCGACTCGTGAAATAAGGGATTCAAACCATCCTTCAAAGCGTTGGGCGTCCATGTCTTCGTGATAATACCCCGTTTTTTTTGGTAAAAAAATTATTGCACTATCGCCTAAAAAGTCACTCTCGCTACCTATATGGGCGACAATTAGTCGTTGCCCTTTACCCGTTGGTCCTCGTAATCCTGTTGATAAACCGTCCACAAATGCTTGACGATAACTAGTTACAGTAGTATCTTGCCAGATCTTAGATACTGTGTGACCAGCATTCACCCACGTTTCGTCCAGATAATAAATAGAGCGAAGATATCTCCGTCGCCATGAGACTATATCTTCTCTTTCTATTAAGACAGATTTACGGGATCGTTTGGCATATATAAATTTTAAATCTTCTTTTATTATTTTCCTTAACTTCTCTTTGCTCATTTTTGGAATGAGATCATTATCCATTACCTTTGTCCTAATGGATTCGAGGGTTGGCGCTTTATTCTCAAAAAAGAAAGAATGAATGGTATAGCGTACAAAATTTTTCTGGTACTCGTCCAAGTAAATTTTTTCTACCACGACAATGTACTTTTGGAGCTTGCACAATCCCAGTCACCTATTTTTCACGTACAATGCGTTCAATTGTCGACACGGATATTCCCGTTAAAAATGAACACTGGGCTACAACTTCCACTGTACGGAGTGTATTTTTTAAATTTTCGTACACTCTACAGACAATCTGTTTTTCTTCTAAAGACATAAACTTCCGCTTTCTTTGTAGATTACTTGGACCAACTACGGCATCCATCTTAATACCATAAAAATAATAAAATTCAATATTATTCAGCTATTTGTAAGTTGTTTACTTACCTCAAAAACTATTTTAAAGTTGATGTATTTTGAAAAAAACTTTATTGTGAGATTTTCACTAGAACATATTAACAAATCCGGAATACGTGTTTCGCTGCACAGTAGCTTTATCAAGCGTATTTACTAACAAACTGAATTCTACATACATTGTGATCTATATATACTTTTTGAAATATCACTATCTACCTAGAAACTAGTAATATTCTAGGAACTAATTAATTACAGTTATACCTGAGTTTAACGAACATTTATACCTGAGTTTAATGACTAGGTCAACTAATTATCTCACAAAAAAGTGTGAATGTGATGAACATCTATGAAAATATATTTTGAAAAACAAGTATCGGCTAACTCTATCTTATATTTCAAAGTTAATAAATATAACAGTCTATTCAATGAATATAATGAAATATATTTAATAAATACAAAACAAAGTCACCTTCACAAGAAACAAAGCACACTACGCCTATGCAGATAAGGACGCTTGATAATGAAGAAACCGAATGACAAGTTATGGCATTTTAAGGACGCAAATCAGTTTATCGATGTTTCAAAGTATTTAATGAACTGGTTCATCTATTCGCTCGTACATCCTATCGATATGCAGAAGCTATCTTGTTAAGGGGGGCAAATTTTATGGAATGTGTTTGATGAGTAAAATTACCGGAGGCTCTCATACCTCCATAATAAGTCATTAAAATCCCCGAATAAACTGGAAAGCCTATCAGACAGACCTAGAAATTTTTTAGACCAGATGGGTTTAAAAATAAAGGATTCGATAGAATTGGAGTTGGCAGCCTACTGATTACTGGTAGTTATTATCTCTACCTACAATAAACACTGTCTCACTGTTAGATAGATATCAAACAAGGGTCACAGAAAAAGCAGACTTTGCTTATAAGAACAATAAAGAACTACTTTTTTGGATATTGATGACGCATTAGATAACAATGAACGGCCATTTGGAGGGATGAGTTTTTGTAGTAATTTATAATGAATGAAATATGTCTTTTAGACCATAATGGATATAGGATACAGCAGCACAGTAGCAATGATCAAAATGACAAAGATGAAAGTTAGCTGAGTCTGAGGTGAGTGGGCCAATTCGACCCTTTACTGAGATGAACGGGAGTTTATTATGGCTCACATCTATCCAACTCGACCAAATTCATCCAGCTTCTCGAAGAAGCCAATTACTTTATTTGGTGAGTGATCTTTCAGGTCAGCTGGCAGGTAGGACTCTCATGAATCAGATCCTTTGCGAGGCGAGAGGTACACAGTACGTGATCTGCTACTAGAACCCGAATTTTCCAGTGGAGAATAATAACCTTCGAGGTTGACAGACATTTCACGTATTCTAGTGAGGACCTGCTCGAAGTAGTCATTATGCGGGATGTTAACATGGACACCAGGGTGATAACTGTAGCCACACTGAGAAACGCCATCATTACCTTCTCGGGTATCCTACACCAACACAGACTGAAATTGGTATCTCTGGAATCTTGCCTTATTGAAGTTGCTGGATGTTCAAAGTGCAGCAACCTCCACACATGAGGGCATCTGTACGTTAGCCATTTCTGACGATACTTGCAATTCAGCCATGCAGAGATTTTTTGCTTCTGTATGCATCATCATTTGAGCATAACCGTTTGCAGCACCTGTCTAGGGGGTTTGTCAAGTTTCCTGATACATATTCTTCTTCTTCTGCTCAATAATTTGGTGCAAAGCAGGTATCCTGTTCTTGAGGAGGCGATAAGGCGTTTCCTGACGCCACCTAGCCTCCTAGGTTTGTCAAAAGTTGGGAAACCGAAAAGCTCCTGCTCTTGATTCGATGTTACGATAAGGACACTTGGGGGCGACGTCGACGTCCATCTCCTCAGTAGATTCAGTTCTAATTTTTTTTGTAACTACCCGAGTAGCTAAAGAAGGAAGGTTCATCGCGTCCAAATCCTGCTTTACCGTGACAATGAAAAAAGTGCGACAGGTTTTTTCAAGGTTCCGTGGAGAGTCGTATATTTTTTCCGTACGGATACACATACTTATGATGGTTCGTCATTTAGAAGGACTCTCACATTCAAGGGTGACATCTCACCTTGCAGTGGTATTCTATCGGTTCCTGCTGCAGGGCGTAAGACAAAATAATTGAGACTTTAACAACTCTATAGTGGAGAGATTCAACTGTTGAAAGAGGTAAAATATCTGACAGTGATAATAGATACCTGAGATATGGGGACTGAAACCAACTGATGGTGGCTGAACATAACACATGCTTCTTCGGTTTGGTGGCCAAAGATTGAACAAGAAAAAACTTTCTTGTTTGGAAATAATGGGAGCAAGACAACACCTCTGGCAGCTTTGGAAACATTCTTAACTCTATTTTATTCAAATCTTGTGATAACGAGAAAGGTAGAAAAAGCCTTAGGAAATTAACCAAACAATGAAACGGGCTCAACCAAAATAAAAATTTTGGTATACGTGAATGAACGAACATCAAACTCGTTCACGCACCACATGATATCGAAGTATACTTTCGACACAAATTTCTATCAAAAAAATTTCCCAGCGGCAAAAGGAGATGTGTCCCTCTTGGCATAGCCATCAACTGGTTTGATCACTTATACATCCTCAACAGTGAAGTTATTACCTACTAAGATTTTTTCTAGCGCTAGGAATGTTTCCGACTGAAGAACACATTCTGAGTCCCTTGTTAAAAGCAACAGTATGCTCGAATATGATGTTAATAAATCAGATCCATGATCTGAGCGTAATTAAGTGAATTTCGAGTGGCCATATGGCCAAGTCCGTCGACACACAGCATTGTTGTTGATTCTCCCCCATCAAATATGACCCGCCGATGCCGACATTAGTGCGCTTTATCAAAGAGTTCCCATGCTCAATTAATTATTTCCAAATATTTATTCTGATATGATTGCAATATATGCCACAACTCTTTTTAATTTCATCGAGCTATGCATGACTTGAACTGTCAGCATGTTATATTATCTTCATTGGAAGCATACAAGTAACAGACGATTATCATTTTAAAGATCAAATTAATATTTCCAGAATCACATTCACTAGCATATACATTTTTTGTATATGCCAGTGAAACGGTTATATTATGTAAGTAAGTATAATAAAAGATAAAATTGCCAAATTTGCCCAGTTGAGAAGCTAATTTTCCAGACTTTTACTTTTATCTAAACGAATCACTACCTCACAATAAATTAGTTTCTAGTTTTTCATTGTTCCTAATGTTGTTTGGTACCTAATATCACCTGATTTCTACCTGTAATTACAGGTGAAAAACAGGTAAAGGTAGGGTAAAAAACAGATAGGAAATAACATTAGAAACAAGAAAAAAATAATAGAAATTCATTCAATGAGTCTTATTAAGTAAAGTAATGATTCGTCCAGAGGCAAACAAACAATAGCAGCAGGTGATGTTATTACCTGCAGTTACAGGTAAAAAATAAGTGAAGATTGGCTATCAATTCATTAGGTAGCACATAAAATTAGAAACAATAAAAAATACTAGGAATCAGCTTTATGACAGACCCTTATTTGTAATGTAATTATTCGTCTGGATTCCATCAACAACATTAACATAGCCGTGAAAATTAGTCCTACCCGTCTCCTGATAGTGCTAACTTGGTTAGCGAAACGCCCTTCATGATACAGTATTTTTGTTTTGATGCGGGAAAGTGTTTTCAATATATACATTTTACACCAGATGTTCCAAATTCTACTCACCAGTTAAAATCATTCTCTATACAGAAAATTTATTCATTATTTTTGTCGGCCGAAGCTGTTACTGTATAGCGAAATACCTGTCACGGTTTTGTAAACTTTCAAGTGTAAATCACACATTGAAGTGTTTTTTGAATATGTTATAATGAATTTTCATCAAGTATCGGTCAGTTTTATCATATCTTTCATTATTAAATTTTTCTTTCTACAAAAATTCCAGCACCATCACCCGATCCAACAGACCTCTTCTCATGGGAATATGTGAAAACTAAACCACTAGATTGAGCTGACTCAACTAGTTACTCCACACTGGTGAAATAACTTTGAGAGTCAGTTTTATTTAGGAATAGCATATTTCACTAATGTCTTTTGGTTTTATATATTATATAGAACTGAACGATAATAGCTATACAATTCCCAATGCGTTGTAACGAATTTCATGACTTTATTTTTCTGAATGTCATTGTTTGTATACTGAATTGGAAAATAATGAAATTTAGGTTTCGCGATCACTTTAGGTGTGTTTTATTCAGATCATTATGTTTGGAATATTAGTTCGTAACAAATGGCCTGGTTGACAACAATTTTTCATTTACTGATTAGTTGTGGTAAGTCATTGACAAATAGCAGCAACAATAGTGGTTTTGGGACCAAGACGTGAGAATACGCCAAATTCAACATTTTTTGATATGGGGGATGAATCATTATATACCACTATCAAGTTTCACTCCGTCTCACATTAGATCATTTTTCGTATTGTCTGGAAGATCCTCCTGAAACAATGTTTTTTTCTGAATCAAAACTTCTCAAATGATATGTTAAACATAGGGGATTTCAAGTTTTGAATTTGAAACACACGATACACCTTGTCGATGACTTTCGAAAAGTAAAAAAATAATTAATTTTTTTTTTGTGTAAATAGTCAAGTCCTTTCATTTGACACCCATATTGAGGTAGTTGTGAAACAATATGCAATCCGCCATTTTGTAGTTGCGGCCATCTTGGATTTACAATGATACAAAATTAATCAAATTGTATTGTCATCAAAACTCAATGTGATACCAAATTTCAGATCAATAAAACCGTTTAAAAAGAGCTAAGATTTCCATTTTCGGTTAACACAAACTCTATAACAGTAGTGAATTTATAATATATACTTTCATATCAGGCTGACTTGAGCCAAATTGCGTATTAAAAGATTCGCATGCGCAATGTATGTTGAAAAACAATGTTTCAAATGTCATTTTCAGGAATCCTTTGATATTATAAAAACATGATCGTATAGCAATTTGTTGAATGATATTTCAAATTTTTGATTGGACAGCTCCAATCTTAACGTTTTTGAGACCAACAAATATGCATCCGTCTTCTAAACTGGAAAAAATTGAATATATTGCTTAGTTTTCTGAAGTGTTTAATTATCAAATATTCTTGATAGACGTCAAGAATATTTGTTTTTTTCCAAGCAAAATTATCAAATAAGACAAGTTACTAATAAACAAAACATTTTGCTTGTAGAAAGTTATTCCTCACACTTTTTATTTTTTTCAGATTGTGGAAAGTTAAGGTATTCAAAAAGGTTAATGAAAAATTATTAAAATAATCTGATCCTAATTCTTTCAGGCGCACCACTGACTGTAAATAACGGTATAGGTACACATTTAAAGATATCATTAACCCCTATATTCACTTACGGTTTCCTTATTACTCACTTCCTTTCATAACATTCCAAGTGTATGAATCCATCGCACCTGTTCTACGACCTTCTTAAGTAGTTGTGCAAGTACAAAGACTCTAAATCAGGTCTTACAGATAAGGGACCCCTCGTTTTTACGATACAGTGACGTCATGATTGCGTACCCTAAGATTTACTCTAGAAGGCCACGAATATACTTTAAAGGAATGCTTGTAGTAAGCACGTGTTCACTTGAGGAATTATGAATGGCGGCGTGACGTCATTATGTGTTCATCGACAAGGAACTGCTATTTCACAAAAGAAAAAAGGATTTTGGGGAAAGGGTAACGTTTAGCGTATTAATACTCATTTCCGCGTTTTTACTTCTTCTGTAACATATAACAGTTTGAAATTGTAAAAAAAATATTTCATGATTCAGAATTTATTTCAGAAATCACATACAGGTAAAATAATAATGAATTAAAATTTCATTGAAAATACAGTTGAAAAACTCCTCTCATCACCAGAAGATGGTAAATGAGACTTTGCCAAAAGCACAGAACACGGAACAAAACGCGATAAAACCCGATGTAGCTATATATAGCTCAAATGTAGCTTATATATAGAAGAGAGAGGGAGAATGAAGGAAAAGTAAAAAAAAAAAGAGAATGATTGCAAGAGGTAGAGAAAGGAAAGGGAGAATGTTGAAAAAAGTTGTTTAGGACAAGTTCAAAAACCTAAATGGAATTTCAAAAAAACTATGTTTTTATATTCGACCATCGAACATTTGTGGCAGATTCATTCTGTGACTTGTACTTCGTTTACTGTATGAATGCTGTGCAAATGTGTTCTAATAGCGGAACTTGTGAAAATGATATTGGATAAATGGACTTTGATCAACAGAGAATCTGTGTACTGAAGGACTGAACTGAAAAATTATCCTTGAAAATTTCTCCGTTTAACAAAAAGTCCAAGTTGCTTCATTCCCATTTGTTGAAAAGGAACTTAAAAAATAAATCTATGTTTTGAGTATGAAAAGGGACAACTTTCTGAATTATCAACCTATTTAAGAGCAAAGTAAGATGTAAAAATTATTTTTGTATATATTTCACTTTATTTGATAGGCAAAATTTGTACCTTTTTAGATTGTAGAAGACATGAACAAAATATACCTTCAAATATATTTTTCTCAACATATGAAAATTCACGAATGTATTTTTTATATTACTAGCTGACCCGGCAAATATTGTTTCGCCAAATGAATTATTTCTACAAGGTATCAAATGAAAAGAAAAAAAAATTGGTTGAAACACCTTTATTACCCACCGGTATGGAAAATACTCAAGTCCGTGAAATGTTCCTGAAGTAATTTCGTTGCAAGCACCTCTTTCTCTATCCAAGAGTGTTGCGATGGATAAAATATCATTCTTATTTGGGTTTTTCAATAACTCATTCCGCTAGAAACGCAGACCTAGTCTCTTGGAAGAGCCCACTGGATCATCTGATATGAAATCTTTAGATAAATTTGACATCTGATGAATTCAAATTAATATGTCATCAGATTATTATGTCATTATTATGTCATTCTTCAAAGTATAGTTAGTCAATAGGTGATGTTATATATGATCAAAAATTCAATGACAGCAAACTACATCATTTGTTTGATTTGTATTTCTATAATTGTGAGAGAAAGAAGTTATTTCTGGAAAATGAAAAAGTTTACGGTATAGTAAACTATTTTAATTTCAATTGCAAACCACAGGGGTAACATTGATGATGAATAAAACGGATATATGCAATTCTAGTCCAAACGTGATATGTATCAGCATCAACAATGAGTCATTCGGTCTACCTGTAGGGTTGCGTTGCATATCTCATATCTTTAATTTTAGGGTTGCGAATGGAGCCACGTGTCAAAGCAAAGAAAATGAAATGAATTTGAAAGCGTGCCAATTTCGAATGCACACGTTTGAAGAATACCTTTTCGGTAAAGTGAAAATATAATATATTGTATTCGGCGAAATAAAATGTTTGAAGCATCTGCTACGGAAAGGGGTCGAATGAGATCTTCCGATCCTCTCGAAGTCTGTATTTGAAAAACATATTTTGTCGGTTTTGAATTTCTGATATCGATTTGGAAACAGGAAAGGGTGGGTTGCATTTATTAAATTGTCAGATGGACCATATTTATTATCTTTTGTTAGGTCAAGGTGATTGTCACCTTTTCAACTGAAACTGATGAATATATTTTTCGACAAGGAACTCAACCCAGGATTATTAAGGAATTCAGTTTCCCAAATTCTATGTATACTATTATCCTTGTTATCATATTTTGTTAGAAAAATTATTTCGAAATAATGTGTCAGAGGACATGAAAATGAGAACGAAATGCATCCAATCTGTTTTTCACCTCTTTCAATTCTTTAGTGTTCGATTTTGACGATTTTGTTTTACATTCATCTGCCATTTCTCCTACAGGAAAGCATGATTCACTTATTGCCACAAACTCCTCATGGAAACATGTGTACACTGTGGAGGGATCAAGATTTTCAAGTAATGTTGTCCAATGCAATTCTGATAATTTTCCTTTGCATTTTTCCATTATTTCATTACTTATATTTATCGCTGTCACTTTGCATTTTTTTTATTTCATCTTCTTTCTCAAAATTCAGTATTTGTCCCATATGATATGACAAATGCAAATTTACTGTTTGAGAGTACGTTTCACAATTTACATTTGTGAAAATGTTATCCATACAAGTTTCAGATCTATGAGTTATTCATGATGATTCTACAGTTTTGTTCACTGCAAGTTAACTAGATGACACCAGAGCCCAAGAACCAAACATTCTTGATACAATAGGAGACAGCGCTGTTTTGACCTACCAGAGGTATCATCAGTGGTGCTAGGTTGAATCACGTATAAAATGTTGGACTCAACTAAGCGCTGAAGGCATTTCCTCTTATGGGATCGTCAGAAGACTCAATCTACTACACATACCAAAGATAAACGCGACTGATCGAGGCAATTATTCGCAAAGTCAGGCTTTAACAGCGACCGCCGAACAAGATTCTCTATTTTCACTACAGCTTCAAGGCAACTAGGGAAAAACAGAGCCCCACAATGTTGATAGTTTTTATCGTTTCGTTTTTTTTAGCTATTCATCTAAAGATAACATTTTTCTAATGAATTTTGATTTAATTATTTATTGTCTCTGAAAATTATCCTCTTTTCCTACGTTCATATGCTAAGTTCATATGCCTTCAATACAAATATTTGACAAAAAAGTTTGGTTGGGTAACAGGATCAATTTTTTCTTCAAAAAACAATTGTTTTTTGCCAACGTTTCGAATTTAATTAAATTCTTATTAGATTGTTAGTATCCACAATCGTCTTCGGGTGATGATAATAATAGATATGAGTAAATCAAGAGGAAGGTTCATATGTATATGTATATAGTAGAGAAACACTGATAATTTTAGAGGTTTCTAATATGATGTCGTAAATAAACGCATTTTTTGCGGTCACATTGCAAAAGCTGGGTAAACCCTACGAGATAAGTCAAAATAATGTACTGAAGTATTGTACACTTCAAAAAGGTCTAGAAAAAGTCTGCGATGGTATATGTCCATCTCTCAGGGATAACTCACAATAACCATTTTTTATCCTCAAGAAAAAGTGGCTTATTTACGAAGCGATTTCAAGCAATACACCATTAATCCTTTTCCAAATGAGTACCTTAAATACATCGTTCATTCAATATAGATCAATATGGCCCTTCACAGCATGTGATTTAGATGAAAATTTTTGAAGATATTACAGATTTAAAATGTAGGGAAATAGCGGTTGCGGTGGTACCAACAGGGGGGCCGGCGAAGCGTCCTTATAAATAGGGCGTCGAAAGCCGCGCTTCACCATCCAGCAATTTATCATTAGCAGAAATTGCACGTGTTTATATGTATATTCAGTATCAGTAATGCACCCGTGCGGATCTGGGGCGGATCACTACTTACATATAAATAAGGGATTGAGATATACCTAACACGAGGAATTAATGTTTTGAATCTCATTTCATAATCTTTATTATCAAGAGTGATGTAAGTAAAAGGTCTAAGTCGTAAGATTAAATTTCATCATCTCTTGATGCTGCTAACTTGGTTTGTAAGTCGCGCGCATCGAGATGTCTCCTGTAGGAAAAGTGTTTGTATTGGAATTATTTTATGCCAGAGGTATCAATTCTACCTATTAGTATTCATTATATTTTGATACAGATACAAATAGTTGGTTTATTGTCCAAAAACTGAGCTAATTTCTATAATTCCTCTCTACTATAAATTTAAAATAAAATACACACAAATAACTATTGCTATATCATCAAACTGCACATTTACGGAAGGTTTGGTGGCAACAAATACAGAAATTAGCGTTCGCAGAAGCACAAATAAGAGGCTAATGTTCTGCCACTGATCAATGCAGGTACCAACTATGTGGTCGCGTATATAGAACAAAAATACATAATCACAGGGCGATTGTTAGATACGGCCCTTCGACCAGGTGTAGTCTGAAAAAGGGGGACCACGCGCCGTACGAGCAGCTGTCGTAGGGTGGCACCCCAATCAAAAAACCAGCTATTAAGGGCACACATGCCATGACGTATGTGAGCGTATGTGTCACCTAGGTGCATGCACATCGTCGCCTATTGTCACGGCTTTTGCAAATATGTAAATGAGATACGATTATTTCTTTTATCTTGCTGCGTCCCGAACGACCCCTGATACAGCAACGGCAATTATGTAATTGAAAGCTCGCCAGTTTTGGGTTTTCGCAGGAAGCCCCGTCAATGTATGATTTGTAGCAACAAGTTTATTGTAGGACTGGAGAAGTAGCACGCGTTTTCGAGTTTCAGGTAATGGCAGATGACGGTAGTTGGTTTCTATCTAGGAAATATCGACCAAATATTTCGAAGAGAATTTTATCATTTATAATAAAATATTTTCAGTCGTAGACATTTCAACAGAATCATTTTATGGTCAAAATAAGATTGTTAACTGTGTAGGGGAGAGTTTCATATCAAGATTCAATCAAAGTCCCTACGCAGTGGAATATTGCAAATACCTGCCGGAAAATTAATTTTCTGTCCGATACCACGATGGACAGACTCCATTAGTCCGGTCAATTTAGACATTCGAAGCTACCTAAATTCCCATCAAGCTGAAAATCAGTAAGATTGTTTGAAATATGATCAAAAATAAAATTTGAAAGTTCTCCATCATTCCCCTGTATGGAAAAAAAAGTATTCAAGATCAAAGGTCAAAAAATGAGTTTTTCGCGATTTTCAGCAACACGGTAAGTTTAATCATGAAAATTTTTTTGACAAAAATTAGAGATCATAAAATTATCTACAAAAAATGTACCAATATTTTTTTTGCTACGAGCCACTGTTTTTGAGATATAACGATTCAAAAAGTTGTAAAAGTTGTAATCGTCATAATATGCACGTCACCTATGAGGTAGTGTACTTAGCACGTTTTTTCAACGTGGTTTTCCCAGTAGGACTATTCCACGGGTCAGTTGTGATTCTGTTTAATTTGAAACTATTGCAAAATAATGGATATTAACAGAGATTGAAAAGATAAAAGCAAGTTAAGTTAAAAAAAAAGTAGTGAACTTCAATCGCCCGAGTCGTAACTTTCAAATTCTTCTTGTTCTTTTCCTTGATCTTCTTGTTCTTGTTCGTCTTATTCTTCTTGTTCTTGTTCTTCTCCATCTTCATCCTGAGGACATGCAAACTGCGTTAATAGCGATGTACCGCATGTCGCTCGTTGGAGTCAAACGGATCCTACACTGTTGGTGATTCAATATTAGAGCTCGACCGGCCTTGACAATCAGTACATGCCAGAGAATAAAACAGTCCGGCTTTTTTGCAACCACATTTAGTACTACACCCCGCACCCTGAGCAACAACTGAGGTTGGAGAAAGACAAGGTGATTGTACTTGTCTTTTACTTTTAGTATTTTTAACGAAACATGCATATCTATACATATCTAAGCAGGAGTTTTTTTAGGAACTCCGTACATAGAAAGAAGAAAGTGAATTCCGTTAGTGATAATTTCTTGTCGAGTTGAATTACTATTTTTGAAAACTTCAGCACATTGAAATTGACATGAATATATACTTCCTTTTTTGATGACGATTCGGTAACCATCTCTGTTTCTTTTCATGAATATTTTTAGAAGATACTCGAAAATGGTACCTGTACCTGTATCTGTATATAACTGTATAATTGTCGAATTCCAGATCTTTCGGAACTGAATTCGATATTTATACATTTTTTATTGTATTCCAAAATGATTCGAGGAAGGAAACAGGGTTGATTCCCGAAATGTCAACCAAAGGAAATATATTCTCTTCCAAGATTCATAGGTTCGTCGTTTTTTGAGGTATTCAGGCAAAATTTATGTATGAAAAATGTTAGTGACAAATTGCATGAAATAATTCTGAATTTTAATTTAAAAACAGTAAAATTCCTGAGCAAATTTATTAAGGTCCATTCTTATTTGATTGATTTCTTTCCATTCCGGTGGATTGAGTAGTTACATTTAATGACACTTCCTTAACTATTTCACTAATTTCTGGGAATCAACATTTTTTCATGGATATCATTTACCTCTCCCATAATATACAGTGTTTTTCGTTAATGTCCCTCCTTCATTTTTTGAACGGGCAACACAAAAATTAAATTGTGATAATGAAATTAATGCACGAATACTTTATTCACAAATGAAACTTTCAAGATGGCGACTGGGCGCCACCTCTACAAATATTTGTTATTCTCTGCCGTATATCCAATATTGAAGCAGGTTCAGTTTCGTACACGTTTTGCTTCAAATAGCCCCATAAAAAAAGTTCAAAGGTGTCAAATCTGGCGAGCGAGCTGGCCATTCTGTAGGACCTCGACGGCCAATCCAACGACCGGGAAAAGTCTTCGACGATTTCAGTGATGAGAGAGTCAATAGTAGTTTCCAGCATATGCAAATACAGTTCCCCTGTTAGATTTTGATCAATAAATAGAGGTCCTACGATATGGTTTCCCAATATTCCTGTCCAAACGTTAATTTTTCATGGATATCGGGTATGTGTTTCTAGGAAAACGTGAGGGTTGGTGTCACTCCAATAACGGCAATTTTGTCTGTGAACATTGCCGTTTAAAAAACATGTACATTCGTCACTAAAACAAATATTGTTGAGATAGGTAGGATAGCTTGCAATGATTTCCGTCATGATTTCGTAGAATTCTGTTCTTCGATTAGGGCCATTTTCAGTTAATTGGCGTACTATTTTAATTTTGTATGGATGATACCTATTCCTCTTCGAAAGTCTCCACACAGTAGAAGGAGACACCTCACAAACATTCGCGACGGAATAAGTAGACTGTTCAGGATCTACTACCATCTCACCAATTATTTGCACTTGCTGTTTTTCCGGTAGTTGTGAATTTGGATTCAAGTTCCCTCAAATATTTCTACGGATAGGACGATTCGGAAAACGTTCATTGAAAATCCATTCGGTCGTGTGAAAGTTACGCGTTGCATCATAAATAAAAATCGCTTTTTGTCGTTTTTATAAACAAAAAATCACTTAGCAAACCTTATCGGGTTGTTGGAATTGCCATATGGCAGATGAGAAGGAATATTTGTAGAAATATCTATATTGATGTGTTTGTCTTCAGGAAATTATTAAATGTTCCGCCATTTTGTAGTAGGTGAAGATATTGACATCATATTGAAGTATTCGTTAGGAGCTTCAAAAGAATGCACTATATGTCTTCTTAAAAATTCAAATAATTTTAAATGGTGTCACAATCAATTTTTGACTGTTTCCAGAACTGCAGTTGCATTTTTCACATCATAGTAGCCATGAGCACATATATGTTTAAATCATTTTCGTTTATATTCATGATTCACAATCACATTGATCATAGTAATTGATAGCGTTGTCAATAAAAAAATACTGTTATTCTCGTAATCCCTCATGTAATAATTATGTTTAGAAATAATATAAAATACCCAATTCTCAGAGAATACCTAAGAAATATTTGGGAGTAAAAAGAATGATAAAAACGTGAAGGTTATTGCAACGGAAAAGACTTTTTTGTATTGAGTATTGTATTGATTGAATTTTTATATTCCAGTGGATTGAGTAGATGGTACATTTAATGACACTTCCTTTACTACTTCACTAATTTCTGTAAACTGCAGTTGCATATTTCACATCATAGTAGCCATGAGCACATATATGTTTAAAGCATTTACGTTTGTATTCATGATTCACAATCACATTAATCACAGTAATTGATAGCATTTTCAATATAAAAATTCTGAAAAAATTACTGAGCCATCAGTAAATTTTTACTCTGAAAATAATAGAAGAGTACCTAGAAAGGTAAACCAGGAAGTCTACTGCAAGAACAGCAGACCTGGCAACAATGAATACGGAATACGCTGTTAATATTAATGTTATAAATATACATCCAAGAAAGATACTTCTTGTTTTTTTTTCCAATTCAAACAACTGTTTGTAATCAATTGTCTGAATATATGTATTTTCACAAAGACGAAAACAATCCGCGTGGAACATCGGCTCGCCTATTAATAAATCACCTCTTCAGACTGTAATTTTTTCGCTTAGTAGGAAGGTGTCGTGATAATTTCCTAGATTACAGATTAGGTTTACGGAAATTTTTATAGCAGAAAATAGAAATCGTGTTCGTCAATTATACGTTACACGTTGCAATCTTTTCTATTGTATGTGGTTGAACAGCAAAATATACACAGTGTTGATATTTTCACGTGAATAGTTGTAAGGTATATCGAAATGTTACTAAAAATCGAATGAATAACAGATCACTTTGGTTATTCCATAAACATTGGAAGAAAGTCCACAAATAACATTTTTTTATGGAAAAAGCAATTTTTTTTGTTAGATATTTATGACAAGCAAAGAAATAAACGAAGGAATTATATTTTCATTATGTAACGTGTTTCGAAAGTTTAAATTTTCAAATAAAATTTTTTTATTCTATATTCTGGAATCACGTCATCATCGTTTTTGTTTTCCAATATCGAATAGGTTTTTACAGGGTTTCAACTGATGAATATATCAGCTACTTTATACAGCCAGGAATAGTTTTTTATGGCAGTAAAAAGTAAAAGTAAAAGACTGAGTAAAAGACTCAGCGCTCAGAACTCCATCAGTCCTCAGAGATATATTTATAATAGGTAAATGTTTTTTTATAAAAAACATCTTCATTGTGATCCTGAAAATATAGGCTACCTGCCTACACGAAACCATACATTAACAATTCAGTCTGTTGAACAATCGAAATACTTAGACCATAGTACTGTGCTTAGGCGTATATATTGACACAAATCTAAAATGGGATTACCATATCAGATATATAATGAAAAAACTTCAAACAGTTCTCTACAGATTTTGGGTTCTGAAAAGATATTTATCTTTCATCGAACTGAAATATTTATATACGGGTCTTGTTGAAAGACATTCACGATATGGAATAACAGCTTCGGGATCAGCTTCATGTGTACATTTGAAACCCCTAGAAACAAATGAGTGTGGAAACTTAGACGTGCTACAATTTTTTTCTCTCAGTACAAACGTGAAATACCACTTCAGTTCAAACAAAGCAAAACCTCGTGATCAACCATACTCCACACGTCACTGCGAAAAATTAGCATATACAGTAATACTGAAAAAGTCAATCTTAGAAAGAGCTCACTCCTTTATAGACATCAAACTTCATAATAGCATACCAGAAGAAATAAAACTAGGTACTTGTGATGTACTGTTTGGAACCTTTGGTGTAGTAATGAATATTACACCTCGACGTGTTTCCATCACCAAGTGATCATCTTCAAGAGGAAGATCAAACTTTGATCGAAAAATGTGATCGAAACACGTGTCGAGCTTTGGTGTTGGGAAAAACTATATATCTAGGTGATCCTATAGGATAGGATATTTCACACCATCTAACACCAGCTGACACCGACTGGTGTCCATATAGGTCCTCATTTTTTCAGTGACAAATAACACCGACATATTTTACACTAATATGTGGTAAGAACGTTGTCCAAAAAAATATGCAAGGATTTTGCGAAATAATCAAAGACATTTAAAATTTACTGTTAAAATTATTGTAATCCGTTCTCACACGAAGACGGCAAAGAAACATATACGAGTACATATTCCTACGTCCTCGTAGGAATATGTACCTATCCTGTACAGGGCATGTCGTACCAGACAGTAGAATTACAAAAACCACTTTAAATGTAGCAACTTAACTCATTTCAATATGTAGTAGCGTCAAGCACCATATGAAAAGGACATTGAACAAAACGTGGTGAATGAATTCAAGTTACAGATTGAGATAAACTGCAATTCGAAGTTATGAAATAATCACAATAAACAAAGTTCAATAAAAGTTTCACTCTCGATTGAAGACTTCAATATACATAGAAAAAAACGAAATTCACTTCTAACCAGACTTTGGTACGAATGGCTAGTAGAAAACCAATATAGAAGTGGTATTAGGTAATTTGTGATCTGAAA
The DNA here is from genome assembly GCF_000500325.1 of Leptinotarsa decemlineata. Taxonomy (NCBI): domain Eukaryota; kingdom Metazoa; phylum Arthropoda; class Insecta; order Coleoptera; family Chrysomelidae; genus Leptinotarsa; species Leptinotarsa decemlineata. Next base: position 45,429 of record NW_019292818.1, read on the forward strand.
AAAATACGAGGGATTGTTTGCGAAGTTCAAACATCTTCATTATAAACAAAACAACTTGTGAATAAAGATTACAGAAAGACCACATTTTGCAAATTTTAGTTTCAGATATAAACCACGTATTCAATATACTAAGATACTTTTTCATAAAATACTTCAAAGTGGGCCTGTAAACAGAAAAAAATAGTGTTATAATTATATTTATAATGTTTTTTTTTTGTTAACACATTTGGTAGTCTGGAATGACGGATGTAACTGTACCCCTTTATCCCTGTATGAAGCTTGGTCAGAGACAGGTTGTGAGAATATTTGTAAAGTTGGATCCTACGGATTTGAAGGGATTTTACATCAACTTGAAGTTCATCGATCTTCTTTAGGCTATTTGGTTGTAGAGAAACTGGATTGAGTTCTAAATTTTGGCATCTGAAACTTTCAACAATTTGATAAGAGCTGCTACCTAGTCGTTCATTCGTATCCAAAAAACACACTTTAATGTGAGATTTCTACCTGAAATTCTAGTGAAAGTCAGACATTGAATACGTTATAATGGATTTTCATCGAATATCGGTCAGTTCTATCATATTCTTTAGTCGTTCATTTGTGTTTCTAGATGAAATGATACATATGTGTAATCCTTGTATTGTTGAAAAGGGATGACTTGGAATGATTGTGGTATTTATTGATGGAAATGGGAAACATACAGGACGTTTCGAAAGAGATTATAGGAAAAATAAGAAATGTATAGCAAATATTTGTTTGATATCTTAAAATGTAACTTGTGTATCAACTAATTGATAATACGAGATATAAATTTTGAATCGAAGAATTCTGTCTTCATTATATAATGTAGGTATGGGAATGTTTCAACATCTTTTTCAACTTCATAGATGAGATCATAATGCTGTGTAGCGTATTTAATTTTCTTCCAAATTGTCCAAAAATGTGATTAGTTATGTATTCGATATTCG